>JACCGJ010013671.1:0-21062 GCA_013407085.1 Atriophallophorus winterbourni | reverse complement strand
AGCCTCAGAGGTTTTACCTGTCTGACCCTTAACCATCCTAATCGCAAGGCGCTGGACCCTCTCGAGACATGCTATATCCTTTTTTAAGTGCGGTGCTCAGGATTGAACGAACTATTCCAAGTGAGGCCGCACGACTACTCTGTATAAGGGAATGAAGATTGAACGTTTTCGGCAATATAACGCTGAGCGAATTCTGAACAATTCTCTGCGAGCCTTGTTCACAGCTTCGGCACATTGAGTAGCCCATTTAAAATCGCCTGTTATAGTAATGCCAAGATCCTTCACTTTCTGTGCAGCCGCTATCCTGATAGTACCTTCACCAACTTCTAGTTGGGTTGTCACTAAATCAGTCGTCAAAAGACAGTTTTACCCCAAGTTTAGTGGCAAGTCCCAGGTATTTCTCTACTCGATTACTTTTTCTAAATCAGAGAAAAGCGTATCTCTTCTGTCGGTTCCCAGGATGTTAACATCATCAGCAAACAGAAAGCAGCAGTGCATTTGAGTAGTTTTCTTCTTATTGAAATCATAAGGTATAAAATTTCGTTGACGCTTTTTTACAACAAGAATCATAGGTGATTTCTGCGAACAACGCAAGCTATAAGAATAGAGGACCACCACCACATCTTCTTCTTCTTCTTCCATTCGCGTGCGCGGTACGTTAAACTTGGTTGTATTTTCCACGCTCCGATAAAATATCCTTACTAATTTTCGCTATTTCTTGAATTTGCTGTAAAATACAATAATTATTGTACTATAATTTTGATATTTTTGCTGATTAATTACACTAGTGATAAAATCAGCTTGTATATTTCTAGTGATCTATCAATTCTCATGCCTTTAACCGATATACATGTGTACAAAAAATACCGGCCTCAACGGTAAATGTGGTAAAATGGTGGATAAGGGAATTGAGTGCACAGCTTGCAATCGCTGGGCTCAACCTAGCTGCTCAGGTATACACCAATCTCCCTACGGGTTTATGCAAAGTACCGCTGGTTGCAGTGGTTTTGTTTTGGCTGTCATAAGGCTGCCACTGACGCTGATTGCCAATAGAGAAGGAATAGTGTGACATCGCCAAGCTCGTTGGATTTTGTACACACTCGAACGTATGCATCTGTGGTGAGGGCGAATATAAGTTCTGAGACAACCGCAGGCAGGTGGGAAAAGGAGCCAGATCTTCAAAAAACGTGCATACAAGAAGGTGAAAACAATGGCATCCACTGAGAATGTAGACATACTTAGCCAGTTATCTAGTCCTCCAAAACAAGCTTCCTCTCCGAAGGTGGTCGACGTTGCTGGAACTCCGAAAAAGCGCATTAAGACCAGTAAAGCCACTACTCAAAGGTAGCAACCTGGACATTTTGCTGGCTCACACGCACTGGATGACATTATTCAAGAATTAAACGTTTTGCGTAAGCAGTTTGAGGCACTGCACGGGACTTCTTCTTCCTCAAAAACTAGAAACCGAAATGTACTAGCGGAGCTTTTATTAAGGGAAACAAAAAGTCGACGAGATTTTGATCGCAGATTTAACAGCGATCTTACCCGGATGGTGGGTCTGAGGCATTCTACTCCCACGGTGCGAGTTCATTGTTTAGGGAGATGAAAGATAGATAACCGCCCTCGGCCAATAGTGGTAGAATTCAAATACTAGGCGAATCGGGATGCGTTACTGTCTAGGGATGAATACATCGCCAAAACAACTCTAGACAAGCTTCAGGTTCAGCCGGACAAACCTCCCTCTCGGATTAGACAAAACTCTTCTGTTTCAAATAGGAGAAACCTTGCTTTAAGGACATCTGCTATCCTTAATCCTGATGCTGTTATAAGCGCTAGTAAATCCGTTACGATCTTACCAAACAGCACATCGCCACGAGTCTTGTTTTTCGGATTAGATGACGTTGACGTGCTTATCGCAAATGAAAATGGGACCCCAGCAGATGTCTCCAGTATTTGCTCTGCTTTGATGGATACGGCCTTAATCCACAGACATCTGTCCGTAACATCCATGTAAGAGGCTGTTGAACCGAATACTGCTGCTCTAAGTAGAACGCCAATAAACGTTCACCTCTTTCGGTTGCTTCGACCAAGGGACAAGCAGAATTAGTTTCAGAAGCACGCATAACAAGCTCTTCAGTGTTGAACGCTAATGTGTGCAGCATGGAGAATAAGTGGGCTGACCTCTATCTTTACTTTCTGAGACCTGACTGTCCGCGCATGATGGTGTGCCAATAAACATCAGCAAGCAGTATCTCGTAATTAGATGCGATAGACCTGGCGATAGGAGAGGCGGTGGCATTGCACTCCTCCTACAGTAAGGCTTGCACAATACGGGCACGGGTATATCCCTAACCAATGAAAACGTCAAAGTTGTCAAGAGTATCCTGACTTGCTACAAGTCAGCCCTCGCAAATGTATCTAAGTCACACCCAGTGCAGACCAGCTGATTGAGACGCTCGACAGGTTGTTTTAACGAGCTCCAAGCGTGCTCATCTTAAGGGATTTCAAACTTCCAGACATAAATTTGACCGTCCCTGTAGGTTAATTCACCAAGCAATCCGAAACGTTTCTCAAACGGATCAACGACCATGCATGGATCAGCATATGAGTGATCCTACGAGTTTTCGTAATGGATGCACTCCATTCACTCTTAACCCGGTATTAAAGTCCCTGCCCGAAGCCGTTAGACTTTTAAAATACATACAACCGCTCAGCAAAAGCGATCATGTAATGATAAGCTTTGAAGCGGTATTGCGTTTTCACAATCCTATTGCTCGCCGTAGACCCAATTTTAGGCTTGTAGACTGAGATTTTATCCTACAGACTTCAAAATCTTACTTTCGGTTCTGTAGCGATTTCAATGTAAGTGAGAACTGGGATAGATTATGTAAACATCTGAAGGATTTGCAAAACAAGCATGCTCTGCTGCAAGTAGTGAGAACGCATCATAGGCCGCCCTGGTGGAATGTTCGAGTTCGTCGGTCTACCCGTAAACAAGATCGTTTGTGGCGGCAATATAAGCTATCTCTGACTTCTGGTTATTTGGTCCGATACAAAACCGCTCGAAATGCTTGTGTTAAAATAGAGCGTTAGCTCAAACAGGAGTTTGAGTTATCCTTAGCTAGGGATGTTAAATCCAATCCCGAAAGATTTTATAGCTAAGCTCAAACGATAGGAAAAACCAGGGAAGGCTTTGAAAATTTGAATCTGGAGGACGGAAAAGTAACCGATACCGACCTGTCTAAGACGATTGCCTTCTCCACGTTTTCCAGTGGTGTTCAGAGATGTGACAATTTTTTAAATGCTCCGTCTAACTCGTTCAATCTACTACCTAGTGCTCATGCACTAGATAAGTTGTCCTTCATTGAATCCGAGGTGTATGAAGCACTTATCCATTTTCGCATCAACAAAGCTGAGGAACCGGATGTTATCCACTCGATTGTGCTAAAGAATCTCGCCCTAGTGCTTACAGATCCTTTATGCAAGCTGTTCAATTCATGCGTGAATCTAAAATTGGTTCCTAGTGAGTGGTCTTCTCCGGACGGCAGAAAAGAAAGTCAAATTTATCACATGATGATAAATGGTAAAGATATGAGGGTTATGCGTGGGTAGCGACCATTTTCTGTTTGTGGGAAAGATTTGTTTGAAACTGAGAAGGGCAAATATCGGAATTCAGCGCAGCCCACGGTTGAGTGTGAAAAAGCCTAGCAATGAGGTCACGAGGAAAGCTTTTGGCAACATACTGAGAGAGGAAATCAGCGCCCGGCCCAAGGATTCAATGACGACTGATGTTTCCAACCGCACACTAAAGGCAGTCGGAGAAAAAGTCCTCGCGTACAGACAGAGGTGCAAAGCTTCGTGGATCTCGTCGAAAACCTGGCAACTCATAGAAGAGAGAAAAGATACAAAGATAAGCATGCTGAGCAAGGAACCGTCTATTGAAAGGAATGCAATCACTGAAGGGTATAGAATGAAAGATAAAGAGGTTAAAAAATCAGCGAAGAAGGACAAGAGACGATATGTGGAAAACCTGACACCACATGCAGAAGAGGCGTGTCGAATAAATGATTTGAGAACGTTATATAAGATTAATCGAAAGCTCTACAATCGTTGTCAGGCAAGCAATCAACAAGTAAGGAACCATGGTGAAGATGTAATAACTGATGCGAAAGAAAAGTTAGCCAGATGGCGAGCTCATTCTAAACGGCCCACCGCCTCAAACCAACGTCGATATACCTGAGGCAGCTACAGACCTCGACGTCAACCCAAACCCAATCAGCCTCCAAGAGGTGCAATTTGCTATGCAGAGTTTGAAAAATGGGAAGGCACCAGGTGACGATGGAGTGTATGCTGAACTGCTCGAGGCGGAAACCGAAGAGACACAGAAAGTTTTGCGAGACCTATTCCAGAACATCTGGGATACTGAGCAGATACCGGACGCCTAGCGTTCGGATACTATAATCAAACTTCCGAAGAAACGTGACTTGAGCTACTGCACCAATTGGCGAGGTATTACGCTTCTTTCAGTCACGAGCAAAGTATTCTGCCGCATCATTCTCCGACGTGTCTCCAATGCTGTTGAATCCATTTTACGACAAGAGCAAGCCGGGTTCAGGTAAGGAAAATCTTGCATTGACCAAATCTTTGTCCTTCGTCAGATCCTGGAGCAGACACATGAATGGAATGCAGAGCTATGTGTGGCCTACATCGACTTCCAGAAGGCTTTCGATAGCGTTCACCGACCAGTGTTATGGAAAATCCTCCGTCATTATGGTATACTATCAAAGAAAATAAATATCATAAAAAACATTTTATGAGAAGTTTGAATGCCAAGTCGCTCACAATGGAATGCTCACTGAGAAGTTTGAGGTTAAAACGGGAGTGAGGCAAAGTTGTATCCTCTCACCGATACTCTTCTCCGTAACAATAGACTGGATTATGAGACAGGTGACCGATGGCAGGGCAGCAGGCATTCCATGGACCCAAGCGGGGCCGCTAGAAGACCTGGGCTATGCGGATGATGTTGCCCTCTTGGCGTGCAAGATCAGTGACATCCAGAGCAAGAGCAGTCGACTATCCGAAATTGGCAAGACGGTGGGTTTAGAAATTAACGCTGGCAAATCGGAGGTAATGCGGAAGAATGTTCCGGAGCAACCACCAGTGTTCGTGGACGGTTAACCGCTCAGTGAGGTTACAGATACAGTATACCTTGGGAGCAAACTGACTGTAAATGGTGACTGTAAAGATGAGGTCAGGAGAAGGATCGCGAAGGCAAACCAGGCAGCCTGCATGCTGAATTCCATTTGAAAATCCTCCGCTCTCAGCATTAACACGAAGATCAGACTCTTCAAGAGCAACGTTATGAGTGTGTTGCTGTATGCATCGGAATGCTGGAAGACGACCGCTGCCATCGAGCGCAGAATGAGCGTGTTTCAAACTAAGTGCTTGAGAAGGATTTTTTGGCCACACACTATTTCGAATGAAGTGCCCCTGAGAAAAGCTGGTCTGGAGGTGGTATCTACCGTAGTCGAAAGATGGTTCGGTCATGTCTGCAGGATAGATCCCAGTTTGCATACGAAGGTAGCCATTCACTGGCGTCCGCAAGGTAAACGAAAAAGGGGACGGCCCAAGGAAACTTGGCGCAGAACGTTGGAACGCGAACTACATGCACAAGGATTCACGGTGCAGACGGCACCAGGAGCAGCGGCAGACCGGAACCACTGGTGTGAAGTTGTCTTCGCCTCATGTGCCACCCGGCACGGAGAGGACTGAGTCGGTGAGTGAGTGAGTGGAAAGAAGCCATAATCCTACCAACACAAAAGGGTGGTTGCATGTCAACTGTTGGTAACTATAGACCTGTCAGACTGACTAGCATCGTCTCGAAAACATTTGAAAAACTGCTGCGTGACAATATTTCTCAGCATCTTTGTCGGCATTCTCTACTGAGTGTAACGCAGCATGGATTACTTAAATGTGGATCCTGCCTGACTAACCTCCTTAGTTTTCTCAAAAAATGCCACTAAAAGGATGGATGAAGGGAAGCCCGCCGAAGCCCTTTACCTTACTTAGACAAGGCTTTCGATTCCTTAAATCACCACCTTCAAGTGATTAAGCTAGCAGCAAAAGGCATACGGGGTAGTCTACTCGCTTGGATAAAGGGCTTCCTCACAGGTAGGAGATTCCAAATTAGGCTAGGATATACGCTGTCGAATCAAATCGACGTGATCAGTAGTGTACCCCGAGGGTCGGTACTCGATAGTCTTCTCTTCCTGATTTTCATCGATCATTTGTCCTCTGCATTGAAATACCCATGCTTAATTTTCGCGGATGATGTAAAATTCATCGGATCAACGGATGAAGATACCTTGATGCACGATCTTCAACGGGTCATAAACTGGTGATACCAATGGGACCTCATACTGAGCAATAATAACAGCCAAATCTTGTCAGCACTGGTTGATAAGATTTCAGTCCAGGTGTCGGGTAATTTTCTCACCGTTAACGCCACACAGCGTGTTATTGATTTGGGAGTACTAGTTAGGACTTTCTTCAAATGGAAGGACCAATGCGCTGCTGCAGCTCAACGTGATCACAATGTGCTCTTTCGGCTGACATCCGTGTTATCCAGCAGAAGACCGAATGTATTCCCGCACCTTTACAAGACATTAGTTCGGCCGCATTTAGAATATTGTGTCCAGACGTGGTGCCCTTACAACAAGAAGGACATCGTTCGACTCAAAAGCGTACAACGTCTCGCAACTCGCATGATTGATGGTCAGCGAGGGAAACCTTACGCTGCACGCCTGAAGTCCCTAGATGTTTTGTTACTTACGCGCCGTCGTTTGAGAGATGACCTAATTGAAACCTTCGAGATCTTGGAGGGCTTAAGTGGGATTATCATGAACGACTACTTTGCCTTAAGTCTCGAGCTTGGCACCCGCGGACATTCACTCAAACTTGCTAAGGAGCGAAGTAGACTAGACTCCCGAAAAAACGTTTTCAGCCTGATGGTGGTAAATTTCTTGAACCGGGTTCCATAAGAACTTATATCATGCTGTTCTGGCGCGCATTTTTGTGAACGGTTTGGGTTGCATTTCCGGGTAAGCTTTTTCCTTAATTCTCCACCTAATTTCTATGCAATATTAGGTAGTTCACCGTTTTTAGTGTTGTCTGGTAATTAAGTAAATTCTAGTGTTTTGATTTTTAATACAATATTCATCTCACCGTACTGGTGAAAAGAAATTTATTTTTTTATTTCCAGCATAATTCACAACAAGATGCTTCCTAAATACAACAAGGACGATCCATTGGCGTCGCGATCGTCAAGGATATCCAAATCACGATAAAGAAGCTTTGGCAGTGGTGGCTGCTTCTCTGCAGTTATCAATTGAAAGAAATTCGGGACGCTCGTTAAGCTCGTTGGTCACATACTGTCCTGTGCAGCTGAACTGAATTCAGGGGTTCAATTCAAATATTCTCGACTAATGATAATCGAACGAGCTTTTGTATAGCTGTTCTGATGTTAGGGACCGAAGCTCGTTCGGTAGCGCGTTTCAAATGTCAAATGTTTCAAATGTCGTTAATTATGCTCGAGCGATTTTTTGTGAATCCATACAGTTGTGGGCGAAATCGCCAACAATCCAAAAGAACGGTTTCTATTTTGAAGTAATCAAATTCTCTAGAAATTTTCCGATTACAGAATTTAGTATGACCGGTCTGTTAATAGCGTGACAATATGTACCTGCACCATTAAACATAGGTTTTTTGATACCGCATTTCCATTTCTCTCGTAAGACACCTTACATTGGTGATTTTCAACAACCTAACTAGTGGAAAACATATAACATCTATGGGAGCTCGAAAAACCAGCGAACAAATACCTCTGGACCTGGTGTGGATTGTGTGTCTACCTGTTATATTTGGAATTTAACAGTCTCTAAATTTACACTGTTCTGAGCATCATTGGGAAGCCTGACAATTTGAAGACAGTACACAGAGTCATATTGCTTAACTAGGACTTCAGCGTTCAGATCATCCTCATCAATGCCAAACCCATCATTATCCACTTAACTTAATATTATGGCGATGAATCGTACGGCAAGCATTGTTTGCGAATAAGCGTGTCAGAACACAGGTAAACTCTTCTACTAATCGCCGCTCGTACATCATTCGATTTCTGCGTAGTAATTTATGCAAAGTTTCCTAGCCCGCATGTATTCTCATTAGAAGGAGGCGTTTCTCCTGTTCCCATTTCTCACGTAAGACAAATACGATTGATGAGTTTTTAAACAACCTTGCTAGTAAATTACATAAGACATCTAACAGAGCTCGTGAAACCAATGAACAAATACCTCTAATAGTTTAATATTCCATTTAAGAGCTCATTCCAGTGGTTAATCACATGTTTACTGAAAAAGTGCTCACGAACCAGCAGCTTGACTTTGTCCTTAGGAAATATAATCAGATTAACAATTAAAGCTGTATCACAGGAGAGGCTCTGTAATATTATTTCGCGTGCGAACATTTGGAATCTAAAATTCTTCTATCAGGTTGCGTCTCAGCATCAGTCTATTAGGTGAGAACAGGTCATGGTCCTTGAGCATTGAGATATTCGTTTCACCTGTCTAACCCGCATACCTGTAATACGCAAAAAACACTGTACAGTATTTCAGTTAAAGTGCCCAGAATTGAACACAATATTAGAAGCGTGGTTGCACACCCAACTTGTATTAGTGAATGGAAATAGAATATTGTAGGCAAGACAACGTTTAACACAAACCTAGTTAGCTTCTGTAATAATGATACCGAAATCTTTCATATTCTGGAGTCACATCTATATTGATTGTATCTATGTCGAATTCTGAATGTATCACCACGAAATCTGTCGTCAGAACGCAGGTTAATCAAAATGATAAATTGTGTATAAAACGGAGTTATACTCGAATGCAACTGCAGCATTGTTTTCGTACAAACCAATTGGGTTGTCAAAATAGAGAATCAAATAGTCATTCATGGTCAAGAAATCAAGGAACACATGACTGCTGAAAGCAATGTTTTGCAAACATTTCCCACACTAACACATCACTACAGGTTTCTGGCTGTTTGCCTTCATCAAATGGAGACAGTAAGATTAGGTTCCGTGAGCCACTGTTAAATAGGGTTTATACAACAAACCACGTTGTTCAAACACTGAATCACATAGCGCTTCCTGGTCGAGAAATCTAGGCGCTCTCGGATGAACACAGCAATGTGTTGTTCATATCACCTCACTTACACAACCGCACCGGTATCTGTTCTGTTTGCCCACATCAGGTGTGGACAGTAAGATTAGTTTCAATGAGCATTGATACAGTACAAAAGTGTTAAGGAAATTTAAAATTGGATACCAATGTTAAAAAGGATTAATATAGCTGAAAACGACGTTAAAACACGCATTCACATTGTGATTCTAGGTCAAGCACTCGAGGCGCTCAAGGATCACCAATCAATATGTTACCCACATCCTTCGCACATACACACGACTATCGGTTTCTCGCTAATTGCCGTCATCAAGTGCAGACAGTGAGTTTAGTTTCAGTTAGCCAACAAACAGCGGATAAGTGGTGTACAAAGTTATATATGAATGCCACTGATGCAATGGGTACGTACAACGAACCACGGTTTTCAAACATAGATGCGCTTTGTGATTCCAGGTCAAGCACTCAAGAAGCAATGTGTTGCTCATATTCCCATCCCCTAAAGTCCAATACTGGTTTTTCGCAGCTTGCCGTCATCAAGTCGTAAGAGCAGCGTTTGTTTCAGTGAGACTCGAAACAGTGGCAAACAAAGTTATTTATGAGTGCCACTGTTACAATAAATTAGTACGACGAATCACTGTGTTTAAACTCACATTCACGTAGTGATTCCTGGTTTAGCTATCAGGGCGCTTACGGATGAACGAAGAAATTTGTTGTTGACATCACTTGCATTCAAACACCAATAGCCGTATCTGGCTGTATGTCTTTAACATGTGGAGACAGTTAGATTAGTTTCAGTGAGCATTGAAACAGTGGATATGTTGTGAAATGAGTTAAACATGAATGTCTCTGGTAAATGGGTTCCTCAAAAAGAACCACGGTGTTTAAAAACAAAATCACATAGTGTTTACTGGTCAAGCACTGTCACACCAATACCGATTTCTGGCTGTTTCCCTTCATCAAGTGAATACATTAGGATTAGTTTCTGTGAGCTTTGAAACAGGGAATAAGTTGTAATGATTTTATACTTGTATGTGACTGTTACATAGTGTTCATACGCCGTACCACGTATTTTAAACCCACAATCATATAGTGATTAATACTCATGTGCTAATTGCATACATGGATGTTTGAAGCAAAGTTTTGTTTTACATTTTTTGCACTTACTATCCATTGCCGGGTACGTCATCACTTGAATACAATAAGAACAGATTTAGTGAGCCTCGAAACAGTGGATAAGTGGTAAACAAAGTTATATAGGAATATCACTGTTGCACTTGTTTCGTAAAACGTATCACGATGTGTTCAAACACACATACACAGTGATTTCGTTAATGTGTTTGAACACCGTAGTTTGTTGTACAAAACCTATGTAATAATAATAATAATACTATATTCTTAGTAAACCAAGGCAATCAAAACATGATCAGGTTATCATTGTGTACAAAATAAATAAATTGTAAAAATGACCTTATCAAGCGGAATTTTTGAACATTTTTCCGTTTAATAGAGGATGGTAAATTTACAAGGGTAAGAAAGTTAATTTTTTCACGTAATGTCACGCAGTAATAGAGTTTCATCTAGATTGCATCGAAATAAGCAAATAAAGAGGGTGCAATTAATTCTGGAGAAGAGATTGAAAAAAAGAAAATAACAGAAAAAAATTTGAAGGAAATGGTGCGCGTGAAGATATAATTGTCACAGTAAAAATAAATTTACGAAATAAAGAAAGTTCATATATATATATATATATATATATATATATATAAATTATGTATATAATTATATATTATATATAATAGTGACTTTCAAGGATATCTTTGTTTTCCACTTATCCACTTTTTAGAGACTCAATGAAGCTAATCTTACTGTCCCCATATGATGTTGAAAAACAACCTTGAACCGGTAGTAGTGTGTATGTGCGGGTAATGTAAGCAACAGATTGCTTTGGAAATCAATGTTCTCTTTCAGTGCTTGTCCATGAATCAATAAGTGATTCTGTGGTTAAACTACGTGGTTCGTTGTACGAAACCTATGTAACAGTGGTATTGTAGTATAACGTTTCTTACAATTTATCCACTGTTTAAAGGTTCATTGAAACAATCTTACCGTCTCTACTTCCTGACGGTAGACAGATAAAGACGATTGTGGTGTTTATCTTCGAAAAATGTGAGGAACACATTTCTCTGGTCATTTTTGACTGCCTCGCGTGCTTGACCAAAAATCAATTCGTGATGCTGTCTGTACACGTTGTTCGTTGCACCAACCCTACGTGACAGTGACACACACAAGTATAACTATATTAACCACTTAATTCCTGTTTTGAGGCTTACTAAACGTAATTTTGCTGTCTCAATATAATAACGGCAAACTGGTAGTAACCGGGAGTGGTGTGTATGTGTGGTGGATGTGAGCAACACCTTGTTTTGTTTCTCAATTGGCGCCTTGAATGCTTCACCAGTAATCACTATATGATTTCGTGTTTTAAACCCCTGGTTCGTTGAAAGAGCCCTATGAAGCAGTGGTACAATACTGCTGCACCTGTTAACAGCAAACAGTCAGAAAGTAGTAGTAATGTGTAGGTGCGGTGAGTGTAAGCAAAATATTGCTCTGGTGCTCCATGAGCGCACTGAGTGTTCTACCAGTAATCATTATGTGATTTGTGTTTCAACACCGTCGTTCGCAATATGGATGCTTTGTAATAGTCAAACTCCACTATAACGTTGTCAAACACTTATCCACTGTTCCAAGTCTCACTGAATCCGATGTTGCTGTCTTCAAAGGTTGACGGCAAACAGCCAGAAACCTGTAATGGTTTCTAAGTGCGAAATATGTTATTAACAAATTGCTTGGGTTATTTATTAGCACCTCCAGTGCTTGATCAGGAATAACTATGTGATTGTGTGTTTGAAAATCTTTATCCCTTATACGAAACTTCTGTAACAGTAAAATCCAATTAACACTTTATCCACACATCCACTGTTTTTATTCTCACTCAACCTAGTTTCACGTTCTTCACCCGATGATGGCAAACAGGTGGGAAATGTTACTGTTGTGTAAGTGTGAATAATGTGAGCAACACACTTATCTGCTATTCCATGAGCGCTATGAGCGCATGGAAATTAATCATTTTGTGATTGTTTGTTTAAAAATCGTGGTTCGTTATACGAATCATATGTAACAGTGGCATACAAGTATAAATAGGTTTACTGCTTATCCACTATTTCAAGGTTTACTAAAATCGATCGATCTGTCTCCAACTGACGACGACATACAACTGGAAACTGTTAGTAGGGTGTTATTGTGGTAGATATGGTCAGCGCATTGCTTCTTCCATAGATAAGCACCTATGAGTGTTTGACCAGAAATCTCGATGTAATTTTGTGTTTGAACAAGTTGTTCCGTTATACGAATCCCGTGTAACAGTTGAATCCAGGTATTACATTGTTAGACAGTCATCCACTGTACTATATCACGCTGAAACTAATCTTAATGTTTCCACTTGATGACGGTCAACAACGAAATACTGGTAGTGTGGTGTAAGTGCGTGAAATGTGAGCAACACACAGCTTTGGTCATCCATGAGACAGTTGATAACTTTACCAGGAATCACTCTGTGATAATAGGTTTCAACAAAGTGGTTTGTTGTAAGAAAACCTATGTAACAGTGACACTTAAACATAACTATTTTTTCATTTATCAAGGCTCACTGAAACTAAGCTCAATGTTTCCACCTGATGATGGCAAACAGCCGGAAACCAAAAGTGGTGTGTAGGTATGGGGGTGTTAGCAACACACTGTTTTGGACATCCAGGAAAGCATTGACTGAATGACAAGGAATCACAATGTGATTCAGTGATAGAACACAACGGTTCGCTATGCGAATCTCATGTAACAAATGGATTCATGTATAACGTTGGTAAATAATTATAAACTGTTCGAAGTCTCACTGAAACTAATCTTTAGTGCCTCCACCTGATGACGGCTAACAGACACAGACCGGTTGTGGGTGTTACGTGAGTGTGTTGTATGAGCGTCTTGAGTGCTTGAAAATTTATCATATTTTGATTGTGTGTTTGGACAAAGTCTCAGTTTGTACACACCATATGCAAAAGTGACATTTATTATAAATTTGTTTACAACTTACTCATTGTTTCCAGTCTTGCTGAAACTAATCTTTCTGTCTCCACTTGATTAAGGCAAACATCCAGAAATCGGTAGTAGTGTGCGAGTGCGAGGTATGAGCAAACTATTGCTCTGTTCATCCATGAGCGCCTTGAGTGATTGACCAGTAATCACAGAATTATTGTGTGTTTGAACAGGTTGGTACGTTGTACAAACCCTATATAACTATAGCATTAAGGTAAATTTTTGTTTTCCATTTATGCATTGTTCCAAACTTTACTGAAACTGATCTTTCCGTCTCCACTTGATGACAGTAAATAGCAAAAAACCGATAGTTGGGTTACAGTGCGTGTAATGTGAGCATCACATTGGTTTGGTCCTCCATGAGCTTTTCGTGTGCTTGACAAATATCACTGCGCCCATTTGTATTTGAACACCTGAGTTAGTTGTAACAACCATATGTGAAAGTGGCATTCAAGCAGAACTTTGTTTACCACTTATTTACTAATAAAAGGCTCACTAAACGCAATCTTCCTGCATCCACCTGCCGGCGGCAAACACCGTACTATTATGCGAGTCCTGGGGATCTGAGCAATATATTGCCTCGATCACGTATGAACGCATGGATTGCTTGACCAAGAGTAACGATGTGATTGTGTTTGAACATCGTGGTTTGTTATACAAACCCAGTGTAAATGACGAAACGTTCGTGTAAAATTCCTTTTCATTTTTTATTCAAACACTTTAATTCTTATTAAACATACACACTCTGTATCTTCCATTGTTTAGTGTTCACATTTTCATTATTATCATATCATATTGTAAATCCCGTATTTGTTTTACTCAACTAAATCATATTGCTTGACATTCATTAAATTCCAATTTTTTGCATGATTCATCTGAAGAACAGAGAGACAATTGCTTACCATTTTATCGGTTATTTTACCATTTAGCATCAACAATTTGGCAGTCTATCTTCTCAGCATTGGCTTAATTTATTGCTTGTTATTTGAAACATTTGAACACTTGTGGCTAACATCATTTGTACAACCCGGTACAGTTGAAGTTTTGTCCATTCGTAATCCCTTGGCGTCGCGATTGTCGAGGATATCAAAATCACAATAAGGAAAAAAGCTTTGGCAGTGGTGGTTGCTTCTCTGCAGCTACCAAATGAAAGAAATTCTGGACGCTCGATTGGCTCGTTAGTCACATACTGTCCTGTCCAGCTGAACTGAACTCAAAAGTACAATTCCAAGCTTCTCAACTAATGATCATCGAACGAACTTTTGTATAGCTGTTCTGATGTTGGGGACCGAAGCTTGTTCGGTAGGGAGTTTCAAATGTCAGCGCCAGGATCGTTAATTATGCTCGAGCAAACTTTTGTAAATCCATACAGTTGTGATCAAAATCGCCAACAATCTAAAAGAAAGGTTTCTATTTTTGAGTGATCAAATTCTCTAGAAATTTTCCGATTACCGAATTAATTATGACCAGCCTATAATTAGCGTGACAATAAGTAAATGCACCATTAAACATAGGTTTTTGATACCGTATTTCATTTTCTCTCGTAAGACACCTTAGATTGATTATTTTTAACTACCCAACTAGCGGAGAACATATAAAATCTGTGGGAGCTCGTAAAACCAACGAACAAATACCTTTGGACCTGGTGTGGACTGTGTATCTACCTGTTAAATTGGAATTTAACAGTCTTTAAATCTATATCAAGTTTAGAAAGGAAATCACTGTTCTGAGCATCATTAGGCAGCCTGACAATTTAGAGAAAGTACACGGAGTCATATTGCTTAAATGGGTCTTCAGCGTTCAGATCATCCTCATCAATGCCGAACCCACCATTATCCACTCGACTAAATATTATGGCGATGCTTTGTGCGGCGTGGATTGTTTGCGGATAAACGTGTCAGTACACATGTAAAGTCTTCTACTAATCGCCACTCGTACATCATACGTTTTCTGCGTAGTAATTCATGCAATGTTTCTTAGCCTGCATGTATTCTTATTAGAACGAGGTGTTTTCCCTGTTTCAATTTCTCACGTAAGACAAATACTATTGAGGAATTTTTAAACAACATTGCTAGCCAATAACATAGGACATCTAACAGAGCTCGTAAAACCAGTGGACAAACCTCGTTAGCTTTCGTAATAGTGATGTCAAAATCTTTCATATTCTGGAGTCACATCTATTTTAATGGTATCTCTGTCGAATTTTGAATGTATCATCACGGAAACTGTCGTCAGAACGCAGGTTAATCGAAATGATAAATTGTGTATAAAACAAAGGTATACTCGAATGCAACTGTAGCATTGCTTTCGTAAAAACGAATTGGGTTGTCAAAATACAGAATCAAATAGTCATTCATGGTCAACAAATCAAGGTGCACATGACTGCTAAAACGAATGTTTTGCACACATTTTCCGCACTAACACACCGCTACCGGTTTCCAGCTGAAGACAATAAGATTAGACTCAGTTAGCTTTAAAACAGTGGACAAGTGGTAAACAATGATTAATTTGAATGCCATGTTATAAATGATTCGTACGGTAATCAAACACAAAATCACATAGTGCTTCCTGCTCAAGCAATGAAGGCGCTCATGTTTGACCAAGCAATGTGTTGCTCACATACTCCACTTACACACAACTACCGGATTTTAGCTGGGTGCTGTCGTCAGGCGAAGAGAGTGGAATTAGGTGTAGCGAGACTTGAAACAGTAAATATGTGGTAAACAATGTTATACTTGAATGCAACTGATCCAGAGGGTTCGCACAACGAAACACATTGTTCTAACACAGAATCACAGTGATTCCTGGTCAAGCATTTTAAGTCATCATGTATGACCGAAACAGTGTGCAGCTCAGATATACCACACTGACACACAAGTAGAGGTTTCAGTCTGTTTGCCGTCATCAGGTGGAGACAACAGGTTTAGGTTCAATGAAACTCTAATTAGGATATTAATGATAAATAAAGATTTATTTAAATGCCAATGTTGCATAGGTTTAGTACAACGGACCATGTTGTTTAAACACTGAATAACATTGTGCTATCTGGTCGAGAAATCTAGGCGCTCTTGGATGATTACAGCAATGTGTTGCTCATATCACCTCACTTACACAACCGCACCGGTATCTGTCTGTTTGCCCACATCAGGTGTAGACAGTAAGATTAGTTTCAATGAGCATTGATACAGTGCAAAAGTGTTAAAGAAATTTATAATTAGATACCAATGTTAAATGGTATTTGTATAGCTGAAAACGATGTTAAAACACACATTAACATAGTGATTGCAGATCAAGCACTCGAGGCGCTCAAGGATCACCAATCAATATGTTACCCACAACCTTCGCACATACACACCACTATCTGTTACTCGCTGTTTGCCGTCATGAAGTGCAGACAGTGAGTTTAGTTTCAATGAGCCAACAAACAGCGGATAAGTGTTGCACAAAGTTATATATGAATGCCACGGTTGCAATAGGTACGTACAACGAACCACCGTATTCAAACATAGATTCACATTTTGATACCAGGTTAGGCACACAAGAAGCAATGTGTTGCTCAGATTACCATCCGCTAAAGACAAATACCGGTTTTTCGCAGCTTACCGTAATCAGGTCGTAAAAGCAGCATTTGCTTCATTAAGACTCGAAACAGTGGATAATTGGTAAATAAAGTTATATATGTGTGCCACTGTTACAATAAGTTAGTACAACGAATCACCATGTTCAAACTCACTATCACGTAGTGATTCCTGGTCTAGCGATCAAGGCGCTCACGGGTAAACAAAGACATCTGTTATTGACATCTCTTTCATTTAAACACCAATAGCGGTATCTGGCTGTATTTATTCAACAGGTGGAACCAGTTAGATTATTTTCAGTGAGCATTGAAACAGCGGATATGTTGTATAATAAGTTAAACGTGAATGTCCCTGGTAAATAGGATCCTTACAAAGAACCACGGTGTTCAAACACGAAATCACATAATGATACTGGTCAATCACTCAAGGCGCTCATGGATGAACGTAGCAATGTGTTGCTCACATCACTCTCACTGTATCACCACTACCGATTTCTGGCTGTTTCCTTTCATCAGGTGAATACAATAGGATTAGTTATATATAGTGATTAATATCCATGTACTAATTGCTCACATGGAAGTTTGAAGCGAAGTTTTTTTTACATTTTTCGCACTTACTATCCATTACCGGGTAGGAACTGCTTGCAGTCATCCCTTGAATACAGTTAGATCAGGTGTACTGAGCCTGAAAACAGTGGATAAGTGGTAAACAAAGTTATATATGAATATCACTGTTGCACGTGTTTCGTACTACGTATCACGATGTGTTCAAACACACATATACATAGTGTTTCCGTGTCTATATATTTTAATGTGTTTGAACACCGTGGTTTGTTGTACGAAACCTATGTAATAGTGACCTCCAAGGATATCTTTGTTTTCCACTTATCCACTTTTTAGAGGCTCAATGAAGCTAATCTTACTATCCCCACATGATGTTGAAAACAACCATGAACCGGTAGAAGTGTTTATGTGTGGGTAATTTGAGCAACAGATTACTTTGGAAATTAATCAGCTCCTCAAGTGCTTAAACATAAATCAATACGTGATTCTGTGTTTGGACACCGTGGTTTGTTGTACGAAACCTACGTAACAGTGGTATTGTAGTATAACGTCTCTTACAATTTATCCGCTGTTTCAAGGTTCATTAAAACAATATTACTGTCTCCACTTCATGACGGTAAACAGCTAGAGACGAAAGTAGTGTTTATATGCGGAAGATGTTAGCAACACATTGCTCTGGTCATTTCTGACTGCCTCGCGTGCTTGAATAAACGTCAATTCGTGATGCTCTCTGTACACATTGTTGTTGTAACAACCCTATGTGACAGTGACACCCACTTAATCACAGTTTTAACGCTTACTAAGCGTAATGTTGCTATCTCAATATGATAACGGCAATTTGGTAGTAACCGGGAGTGTTGTGTATGTGTGGTGGATGTGAGAAACACCTTGTTTTGTTTCTCAATTATCGCCTTGAATGCTTAACGAGTAATCACTATACGATTTCGTGTTTTGAACCCCTGGTTCGTTGCACGAGCCCTATGAAGCAGTGGTACAATACTGCTGCAACTGTTAACAGCAAACAGTCAGAAAGTAGTAGCAATGTGTAGGTGCGGTGTGTGTAAGCAAAATATTGCTCTGGTGCTCCATGAGCGCACTGAGTGTTAGACCAGTAATCATTATGTGATTTGTGTTTGAACACCGTCGTTCTTAATACGAATGCTTTGTAAATAACTCCACTATAACGTTGTTGTCTCAAAAGGATGACGGCAAAAAGCCAGAAACCGGTATTGGTGTGTAAATGCATAATGTGTCATCAACAAATTGCTTGGGTTATTTATAAGCACCTATAGTGCTTTACCACGAATAACTATGTGATTGTGTGTTTGAAAATTTTGATCTCTTATACGAACCTTCTGTAACAGCAAAATCCAATTATCACTTTCATGCACACATACACTGTTTTAATTCTCACTGAAACAAATTTTACGTTATTCACTCGAAAATGGCAACCAGGTAGAAACCGGTATTGTTGTGTAGGTGTGAATAATGTGAGCAACACATTGATCTGCTATTCAATGAGCGCCGTGAGTGCTTGGAAATTAATCACTTTGTGATTGTGTGTTTAAACATCGTGGTTCGTTATACGAATCATAAGTATCAGTGGCATACAAGTATAAATAGGTTTACTGCTTATCCACTATTTCAAGGTTCACTAAAATCGATCGATCTGTCTCCAACTGACGACGACAAACAAATGGAAACTGTTAGTAGGGTGTTATTGTGGTAGATGTGGTCAGCGCATTGCTTCGTCCGTAGATAAGCACCTCGAGTGTTTGACCAGAAACTCTATGTGATTTTGTTTTTGAACAAGTTGCTTCGTTATACGAATCCCCTGTAACAGTGGAATCAAGGTATTACGTTGTTAGACACTTATCCACTGTACTATATCTTGCTGAAACTAATCTTACTGTCTCCACCCGATGACGGTCAACAACGAAAAACCGGTAGTGTGGTGTAAATGCGTGGATTGTGAGCAACACACAGCCTTGGTCATCCATGAGACATTTGATTGCTTTACCAGAAATTACTAGGTGATGATAATTTTGAACAAAGTGGTTTGTTGTAAGAAACCTATTTAACAGTGACACTTAAGCATAACTATTTTTTCCAATTATCCACTGTTTCAAGGCTCACGGAAACTAATCTCAATGTTTCCACCTGATGATGGCAAAAAGCCGAAAACCGGCAGTGGTGTGTAAGTGCGGAGGTGTTAGCAACACATTGTTTTGGTCATCCAGGAGAACCTTGACTGCATGACGAGGAATCACAATGTGATTGAGTGATAGAACACAGTGGTTCGTAATACGAATCTTGAGTAACAAATGCATTCATGTATAACGTTGTCAAATAATTATAAATTGTTCGAAGTCTTACTGAAACTAATCTATAGTACCTCCACCTGATGACGACTAACAGACACAAACCGGTTGTGGGTGTTACGTGAGAATGTTGTGTGAAACACATTTCTTTGGACATCCATGAGCGCCTTGAGTGCTTAAAAGTTTATCACATTGTGATTTTGTGCTTGGACAAAGCCTTAGTTTGTACGCACCATATGCAAAAGTGACATTTATTTTAAATTTGTTTACAACTTACTCATTGTTTCCAGTCCTGCTGAAACTAATCTTTCTGTCTCTACTTGATGAAGGCGAACATCCAGAAATCGGTAGTAGTGTGCAAGTGCGGGGATATAAGCGAAATATTGCTCTGTTCATCCACGAGCGCCTTGAGTGATTGACCAGTAATCACTGAATGATTGTGTGTTTGAACAGGTTGGTTCGTTGTACAAACCCTATATAACAATAGCATTCAAGTAAATTTTTGTTTTCAATTTATCTGTTGTTCCAAACTTTACTGAAACTGATCTTTCTGTCTCCACCTGATGAGAGTAAACAGCAAAAAACCGAGAGTTGGTTAACAGTGCGTGTAATGTGAGCAACACATTGCTTCGGTCATCCAGGAGCTTTTCGAGTGCTTGACCAAAAATCACTGCGTCCATTTGTGTTTGAACACCTGAGTTTGTTGTAACAACCGTATGTGAAAGTGGCATTCAAGCAGAACTTTGTTTACCACTTATCTACTAATTAAAGGCTCACTTAACGTAATCTTCCTGCATACACCTGCGTGCGGCAAACACCGTACTATTATGCAAGTGCTGGGGATCTAAGCAATATATTGCCTCGATCATGTATGAACGCCTGAATTGCTTGACCAAGAGTAACGATGTGATTTTGTGTTTGAACATCGTGGTTTGTTATGCAAACCCGGTGTAAATGACGAAACCTTTGTGTAAAATTCCTTTTTAATTTCTATTTAAACAATTTAATTCTTCTGTATCTTACATTGTTTGGTGTTCACATTTTCATTATTATTATATCGTATTCTAAATCCCGTATTTGTTTTAATCAACTGAATCATATTGCTTGACATTCATTAAATTCTAATTTTTTACATGTTTCATTCGAAGAAAAGAGAGACAATTGCTTACCATTGTATCGGTTATTTTATCATTTAGCATCAAAAATTTGGCAGTC
>JACCGJ010013670.1:0-24703 GCA_013407085.1 Atriophallophorus winterbourni | reverse complement strand
GCATATTACTTGACTCCAGTGACATCGTATAATTGTTTTTTATACCTCTTATTGAACGCATATTTACTATGATATGGTAATTGTGAAGCTATGTGCTTTTCGTAACCATAAATTCTTGAATCTTTAATCTTTAATCTTGAATCTACCACCCCAATAGATTGGTTGAACGCTTACAACGTCAACTCAAAGCCTCTTTAGCTTGTCAGCCCGATCCAAATAGATGGGCTGAGAACTTACCACTTGTTATTCTTGGAATTCGTTCTTCTATCAATGAGGACATGCAGTGCTCAGCCGCAGAGTTAATTTTTGGAACTAACTTGTGTCTTCCCGGTGAACTCGTTTTGACTTGACAGTCATTACCTTGTATGTTGGATTACATTATCCGATTGCGACCGTTTACGTCCAAATCGGATTTTACGCCACCTGGTCAGCGCAATATCCACCAACTGGAATCACATCATCTCGATACGTGTGATTTTGTTTTTGTGCGACGTTTGTAAACCACTTTAACCATCCTTTCGAGACCACACAAAGTTTTTGGTCGACTCGACACGTTTTCTATTGATCGTCTTAAACCAATTTTCGATGAGTTTAGGCCGTCAACTCCATCAAGGGTCATTACTCCTCAATCACACCCGCCGTGTAATCCTTAAAATCACACAATCACAATAGGCACTTACGATCGAGCTTGATTGGAGCTTCATCGATAGTTCATTCACTGTCTATAACACACAACTCACGAACTATTTGGTTCTCTTTGATCTCGTCAGGTAGAAACAGTACGATGAGGATTCCCGAAACTTGGACCGACCTATACAAACAAACATCACACGTGAGGCATGCATTTTATGAACTCTACTCCTAATATAACTTGATTTTCCACATTTTTATTCATATCCTTGTAAAGTATTCACTTTTTAAAGCCATGAATCATTGAATACATGAATCTTTCAACTAATAAACTTATTGGATGAAGGCCATTACAAATTAGGTAAGCTATGTCTGGTTTTGGATTAGTCGGTTATTCTAACACTTTCAATATCTTCGATATAATCACGGATGAACATCACAAGCGCGTGATGTTTTCATGCTCCATAGCATTTTGAAGGAATAAACATTCCGACTCGCGAGAGAACAATTTCTTTATCAACGCCCGAAAGGGACACGCAGTATTCGGACTATCAATCTGAGTTGCACGCTGATGTCGTGATTTTCGATCAGTAGCCAAGAGGTTGGTAACTTCAATTCACAATGCAGGACCGAATCGACTATACTTCATTCGCAAGTTTGCTTGCCTATAATAACACAACGTATGATTCATCGCAACAGCTTGTGTTGTCACAGACTAGACGTTGTCGCAAACGGTGACAATCACGAGTGACACCTTAAATATTTCGTCAGGATTTGTACAATGGAATGAAAGAAATATCTCAAATAAACTGGTTGGATAACATGGAATGCCTAAGGCAGGGTACATTTGATCGGTGTATACTCACATTTGAATGAATTAGAATGAATATCAACTGATCACTTTCAGATTCGTTATTTGTTAAAACATGTTTTGGGACAGATTGAGTGCTCGTATTCATGAAAATAAAGTAGCAGGCTATCGGCTAGGGCGGTGCGTGTAATCAACCTTTTGATTGAATTCGATGTTAAAGTTTTGTGTAAACATTTATTTCGAAAATTAGTTTTAACTATTTATAGCTTGTTAGTGCATTACTACAAATAGTGCTTTCAAACTTTCTGCTTTACTGGAGAGCAGATAGACTGAAGCTATAATTATATTTAAGGTTTCTATGAATTAATTGCAAATGGTGAAATTTCAATGAAAACGTTCTTATGATGAACGCGAAAAAAGTAAAATCTCTCTCCAGGTTCTTCTTTGATATCACCAAATTAGAAATTTGCAAGTGACTTTGATCAGACTTTGTTGTTTTTGCTCCACAAATCTCATTTTCCACACAGAGTTTATGGCATGACATTATCATATTCCTTTCAAACACTTTTGCTTATTTGGACATTATAAATTAGACATTTGATTTTTAGTCTGGTGTATGGAACTTAGTACGTACTCGAGTTGTTTTTCGACATTGACCCGAAATGGGAACCTTTTGTACGCATTGATTGAGCTGTTTTCGTTTTTCTGATTGCTTCAATTCAGTACCACATTTATTAACAAACCCTGGCTCGGTTCTGATTTACTTCTGGTTTTTGCTCGCCACCTAACCTGTGAACCTTTCTCGAATATCATTTGCCGTGAATAGAACTTGATTATACCGTGCTCAATAGCCCTACTGTGAATAAAGTCAAAAATAGTGCCAAATTACGTAATCCATGGAGTTCCTCAAAACGTGTTGATTCGAATGAGATATCGTGAAAACAACGATATTAGGGAAATTCCGAGAAGTGCAGATATCATTGTTCCAATCCTGTTTATTTTACAAAAAACAGAAGCGGTAGATTTCACCGTCCACCGATATTAACATCTGTTGAAAATGTCACGCTTCTCACGTAGAGCGATTCAAATAGCGCGGAGCGATCGAAATCCAAAGCACTGACTTGTAGCTTAAAGAGCGTAAACCAAAATATAATTTCATTAGAATTCGTTAGATTATAGATTTGGTTTCGAATCTAGCAATTTTTTGGAAATTACAATCAACCATTTATCAGACGACGCGATTTATATCCTTTTCATTTTAATCGAATGACTGATACCTGAGATAAATGACTGCCTCCGTAGTAAGCATAGCTTTCTAACGATTTCATCTAAGGATCATAAATGGCTTTATATTCGACGCAATATTTCTTCTTATACTTCAATTGGTCATTATATACAGAACCAAATCATGTTTCTTTTAAGCATGGCTAATCCTAAATTATACCCACGCATATATTAGTCATATTATTAAATATTTTTTTGAATGGAAAATAGAATTCGGTTAACATTCTGCAATATCAGCTCACCCTGTCATGCATCTTCCATGTATTAATCTTCGCACATGTCATGTGCAGCACTGCAAGAATGAAATATAGTAAACTTCGATCTACGTGCATGCATATTCGTAAACAACGTATAATAATTAAAATGATTCATGATTATTACAAAATGGGGATCAGTTTGTGGGTATTGCTTTCAGAAAGCAACTGCTCTTATCAAGGCTACTATATGCTACATAAAACATGCTGCTCGAAATAGGCACCGTCTTCATCTACGCGTGTTTACTGAAGAAATTAAATGTTTAAACGTGTACATATTGCCATAATCCCTGCAACGAGATGCAAAATGTTTTTAAACAATTCCATTGCGATATTTTTGATCCAGAAAACGTAGATGGATCTTCTTCAAAGTAATGATCAGGTTTTTCAGTATTAAGATCCACTCACAGGAACAACAATACAGTTTACTTCACACTGGCTTCATCTTGTAAAGACATTGAAAAGAGTTTCAGTGAGGTTTCGAGGAACGTTCTTATAATAATTGCTGTATCTGTACATCATGCCTCACTATTTAATGGGATTAAACCTATAACCATGAACGAAAATGCTCATTTGCAGGCATTTCCATCACACATTCACCATTATACATGTGTTTGAGCACATCTGATTGAACAGGTTGGTCGTACCAGGCTTATCCAACAGCGGTATGCAAGCGCAACTTGTTTACCATTCCTGAACTGTTTCGAGCACGAGAAAATCATGATCTTACTGTCCGTACCTGATGAGTGCAAACAGCACGAACCCGGTCGCGGGGTGTGAGATGGAAATGCCTACAAATGTCATTTTCGTTTATGATAAATGACGTTAGAAATGTGGATTATTTCGTTTCTAACATACACAAGATCCTATCAATGTATCTCTCACTCTCTATCTATAGTAAAATTATAACATTATGATTTACAATGTATGTTCTTGTAGCAATTGTCCAAACATGGTATCCCGGTCGTGCAGCGAAAAGTTTCATGTTTCGCCACGCAATCATTTTCACCATTTTTACACATCACAATATTGCGGAATGCAGCCATTTTGCATCGGTCCACATGGCAGTAGCTCGTCGGTTCAAGATTTTTCCTGATCTAAAATATGATGCATCATTTGTATTTGGATGGAATCGGTACAAAATCGCTAAGGTAGCAGTGGTCTGCAATAGAAGATGTTTCCTGTCACACAATTCATAAATTTCCTCTTGCGCCTCAAGCGATCTCATGTTGGATGGTGTAAATTGTTGTAGCGACCAAATCGTCACTGAGGAATAATTTCTGTCACGGAAACTTGTTGCCTGCTACAAGCCACGAGATTGTTATACCGGGATTGAAGAGCGTTTACGAATCAATTTACGCTGTGCTCAACGGTAATCGAATACAGTTTTCAATGTGAACCCAAATTGTCCAATAAACGGGAGTCAAACAACTCAGTTGAGAGCACAAAAAAGTACCGTTTTCCAATAACGGTAAACACGGGTTACGGACAAATCAAATGGTGTGGAAGCCCAATTGTAGTTAAACAAAGAAAAATGTTCGGGAAAGAAAACTCTCACAGATTTAACTTTTAGTTTAAATGTTATTTTCAATTTAGAGAAAACACAATAAAAATATTACGGGAAAATTATGACGCATAAAACTGGATAAGGAACAGGTGTGTAGGGTGGGAAACAAATTTCTCTAGTTCGTTTGATCTTGCTTGACTGAAAGAGGAATTTTCAAGACATCAACGCGGATTCATACACCGCCCACCAAAATTCCTTTAAATCTGAAAAGCAAGTTGAGGCACTGACACTGAAATGCGGGGCTCTCCTGTACCTGGCTACCCAACACGTGTACCTGCGCGACGCATGACAGCGACTCGAGAATCATGCAGTATAGAATTAATGTCGACGTTTCTGGAGTGACAGCCTTGATACCAGAAAAAATGGCTTTAGTATAAATGCCTGAGACTTGTAAATAGGTTGTCGTATCCACTAATATCCGCTGTTTTACTTCGAAATTTAGACTAGAGTGAGACTAAATATCGATACCGGTTAAGGAACTTTTAACCTCAGAGATGATAAACACCTGAGGGAATCTGCTTGTAAGTTTGAAAAGGAGGGTTAAAAGCGTTGGCCGTAAGCGTTAATACGAGTGCCATTTGCCGCCTGAAGTGTGCAGGACGATAGTTTTTAGGGTCTGGATGGTAGATATATGACGCTAATTCCAGCGCCAGTATTAACCAGGACATGTGGACAACTCGATTTTATTATAACGAAGAATAAGCGATTCAGATTTGGTGAGCCTGGTACAGTAGTTTCCGTTATTGGCTGACCCTTGATTTTGAAATTTTTTGAAGATGGAGAAAAGCATTTTGAGGCTATAACCTTATATCTCTTGTGGAACGTTTACACAGACTTAGTTGTCTTCAACGAAGAACTGCTAAAATAGATTCCAACTCTGGAAGTTTCCATGACGTTCGCTCCAACAACTTTATCATTGATACAAATGTTGCAACAAATATGCGAAATTAGAGTTTCTACTACACGAGGATAACCTTCAAGAAAATTCGAATTTCACATGCTCGAAGCAAATTGTGATTAGATATAAATAGGTTGGGTCACTCATGGACCAATTTGCATATTAGGAGTAAACGGTTGCAAGATGCATGCGCAAATGAAACATTGTTAAAACTGAAAGATTTTCATGACAATAACTGCGTTTTCGGCAAACCAAGAAGCTATGCTGCAGTCAGTTGTGCATCGTCAAGCATACCATCAATCAATATTTCAATACTTCGGATATTGTGGAGTGTTTGTTCTTTATGTTCTGTGACTAATCAAAGTGGACAATTGTTAATATCTTTGTGATTATTTCAAAGGACTCTGTAGATTTCTCTGTAATCTCTGTAATCTCCCTTCTGAATGTTGTAGGCAAATTGTTTGCTAAAGGCTTACAGATCCGGCTGCAAGTTTTAGCTGGTAAAATTTACTCTGAATCTCAATGTAGCTTCCGCAAGGGAAGATCAACCGTTGACATGATCTTCTCCCTGATACAACTTATAGAAAAGTGTCGGGAACAGCGTATGCCATTGTACGCTGTTTTTATTGATATAACTAAGGCATTCGACTACGTCAGCAGGAAGGATCTTTTCAAAATGCTTGATCTGATAAGCTGCCCCAAGGCTGCTGAGACTCGTTATTTCGTTTCACTCAGGCATGGAAGGCTCAGTCCATTTTAACGGTTGCAGTTCAGAAACATTTGAAATTCGCCGAGGCTTCAAACACAGGTGTGTTCATGCTACCACGCTGTTCGGCATTTTTTTCGCTCTGCTTCTGACGCACGCTTTTAAGACGAGAAAAGATGGCATTTACATAGGCACGCGAAGTGATGGCGAGCTTTTCAACCTGAACCGGTTGAGAGCACAAATCAAAGTACGGGATGTGATAATCCGTGACCTGTTGTTTGCCAACGATGCAGCCTTTATTGCTCACTCCCAAGATAAGCGACAGTCGCTAATGGACTGTTTTTCGTTGGCATGCAAAGACTTTGGTCCAACAATCAGCATGAGCAAGTCCAAAGTCCTTGGTCAAGGGACTGTATCGCCACCAATCATCACTGTTGGAAACTGTCAGCTCGAACCAGTACATCATTTCACATATCTTGGTTCAACCATTGCGGATAACCTCACGCTAGACACGGAGATTGATAAGCGGATTGGCAGAGCAGCTGTCATCTTGTCCCGTTTGAACTCTCGTGTCTGGGGTAACCGCAAGCTGACTGTAAAGACAAAGATGATGGTATACAGCGCGTGCGTACTAAACGCTTAACTATACTGCAGCGAAACCTGGACCACCCACGCAAGACACGAACGGAAGCTGAATGCCTTCCATCTACGAAGCATCCGTCGTATCTTGAACATATCGTGGATGGAGAGAGTGACTAACGCTGAAGTGCTTTCAAAAGCTGGTCTACAGAGCATGTTCACCCCATTACGCCAGCGTCGTTTGCATGGCTTGGTCATGTCTATAGAATGGAAAATGGTCGTATTCCGAAAGATCTACTCTACGGTGAGTTGCAATTAGGAAGTCGACCATTGGGCATACGGCACTTGCGGTACAAAGATGTTTGCAAAAGAGATATGAAAGCTCTTGACATTGACCCCGCACGCTGGGAAGAACTTGCTCTTAACCGCTCACTTTGTAGGCATTGTGTAAAGCGTCATCTGCAAGCCGGGGAGCAGCAAAAACAGCTCTTGGCTGCTGGCAGCAGATCACGCCGCCGGCGTGCAACTGATGCAATACAACAGAGTTCTGACTATCGTTGCAAGCGCTGCGGGAGAGATTGTTCCTCCCGAATCGGACTGTTTAGTCATTCAAAAATTTGGAAAAACATGAAATCCATGCGATGTGATGTACATCCATGGTCGACATCGACCGACGGAGGCCAACAACAACAACAAATCATGCGTAGTTTTCTTAGGTCTTGACATCAGATAGCCGTCGAGGTTAAGTTCGTCTGATCGTTGAATGTGGGCTTTGATAGCTTCCAGGGAAACACATAGGCTTGTATAGATCGATTAACAGTTAAGAGATGAAATTTGCGAGTTTGGCGTGGAAACGTATCGCAATGTATTGGATGAAAATAACCGAGTACAACAGTAGTGGTGACCGTAGTTTTGATCTCACACAAAGTAATGATGATATATATATATATATATATATATATCAACACGTGGGGTGGAGGTGGTATGGCGCCAGTGTGAGCGACACGACGTAAGTGAACTTAAGAGAATGGTGGTGTAATGGTCATTTATATCGTGGATTTTAATAATTTCGGCCCCGTTTGTCAAGACAGCGCACGATCTGCTAAATGTTCCCCAAATAAGATCATCATTAAAATGATCAATAATTATAAATAAACATAAACAACCTGCATAGCTTTCTTTGAAAAAATATTCCCCGTATTGTTTTAAAATGAATCCAAAAACGTTCAAGTGCATTTTCGCCCGATGTTCACTGAAGGAATATCAACAATATTTGAATTGAGAATTTTGTCGTAAATTGCCATCTTTTACGGTTTTAGCCGGATTATTGCCAATGAAACTCACCAATAGTATGCAAAATTTCAAATTCAAAGTTCGTTTACAAACTTTGTCACTCGTTTGGGCGAAAATGCTAGAAGCGTATGTTTCCTAGTAAGGAAACAGGTTACCGTATATAGTCTAACGATGCGCCAAACGCTCATGCAATCAGTCCGTTAATTTAGGCTAGAAACATCGTAAATAAACAGACGCAAATCCATCTAAACAAGCATTGGAAGCGGGCGGTATTCAGGAGGTTAACCGGTAACTGTGCACGGTCGCCTAACCGATTAGTTATTCGTTATGTCTTCCCAAAAATGCACGAATTTTCTCGATCCGACGAACCTAAAGCGAACTCGTCACAGCTCCTAAATTTGCATTCGGAGATGTTATTTTCATATCACTACTGTTTTTTGCCCTGGATTTCAAAGAAAAGTCCATCCAAAGAAAACACTGTATACTACGATTAATGTGTGATAAGTCCAGCCTAGCTAATGAACAGATTGGCTTATCGGTTAACGCATCGCCTCAACATCAAAGCGGGCCCGTGCTAAAACTTGGATCCAGTCATGGATATGCACTGCTGATGAGCACTAATGAGACCGATATTCAAGTCCACGATCCGTTTGGATTGTCATTCAGTTGAAATCCGATGCAAAACGTTAATTATGAGTAGTCAATAAATAGGAATTATTTCTCTGAAAACCCATCTGAACAACAACTAATAAGGATCAAGGCTCACTGAACCTATTAATACTGTCTCCGCCTGATCACGCCAAACAGCCAGAAACCGGTATTGGTGTGTTAGGGATGGGGATATGAGCACCACAATACAACAACTAATAATATATTTTCCATTCTTTAATTTTTGCGTTCGTTTTTGATTAGTTTGTGATCGGAGCAAAAGTTGGTGTCTGACTAATCGACACGATGCAGTCTTCCCATTGATGTCGGTTAATTGCTATCGTTGCCAATCGAGGTCTCATTCTCTCACACCCTGGTAACCTTTCGGGATTCATGTGCAGTACGTGTCCCAACCAGCGGCGACAACATCGAATAATGACTGTTGGAAGGCTAGTCACGTTGCCCCCTAAGTCGCAGCGCCCCACCGCAGAGTTGCAAGACAGTTGTCGTTAGCAACTTTTACCCAAACACCACCAGCTTCGAAGTATATTTCGAGCGAACTGTTCAATATTCCCTCTCCTGGAGCAGCACTTTCGTTATCGAAGTGAAAAAGATTCTTCCCCTTCAACTTAAGCTTTAGTGACATCTCTTTCAGGGACAATTGATTCTAGTATATCCAAATTCATTCTCTATCCGAACACCAGAAAGGATAGGATCGACCATTTATTTGGTTGTTCATCTTCCCATTCCTGAAAAGCACTTTACAGTTGCTCGTTGTATAAAATTATCCCAGTCATAGATGACTCCATATCCATCATGCCCAAGGGCAGTTTGACAAATGGGTCATCATTCACCAAAAGCAATATCATCAGAATAATCCAGATCCATACAACGTCCACATGGAAGGAGCAGAATGTCACCGCTGAGATGTGTTTTTACGAAGTTGCCGAAAAAACAGACTGGTCAAATACGTTTTGAAATGTTTCATGACTGTGCAGTTTGCTGGTGAGCGAAGTTGTTCAAATTTATACAATCTTAACCCTGATAATATTCAAATACCATGAAGTAGCCTCGTCAAATTTACACTATTTATAAGAGCATCAATCCTTCTCTGTTTCGTTAACACTAAATCATGCATGATGTTGGAACGAACCACATTGACGCGCCCGACAAGTGTTTCTATACATATGTGACCACAACGTTTGGACTTTAGTGAATGTTCGAATGTTACACATTACTTTGTTCGATATTATAAATCGTTGTTAATGTTTAGAAAAACAATTCGTTTTATCTCGTTCCTGCGTACTCTTACTGCCTTACAAGAAATTTCGCCACGAGTTTTTTCAAATTTATAACAATTAATTAGTCAGCTGCTATTTTCCCTTCTACATCCAATTTACCAGATACCAAATGTTGTTCACATCCAGATTCACGGATCAAAAACAAACTGTTGAACAACTGCACGTTCTGCATCTCTAAGTCGTTCTCGAAAAGAAAATCAAATCAAACTCTTACGCAATCATTTTTTTCCTGTAGAACGAAAAATATGATATTCATGATGTACATAAAAACCTAAGCTTAATGATGCACATACTGTAATGTGTAAATTGCAGGGTGGACAGCGGAATCTTTATAACCTGTTAGCAAACCAGTGTCTCTACACATATACATTTTTGTACATTACTCTATTTTCGCTAACATGCGAGACAATAACATCAACAGGCAGCACAACAGTACTGGCTCTTTCTCCATTTACACTTTTCCAAAGTTGATTGTACTGAACAACGCCGTCACTACAGAAAAAATGAGACTCGGAATACGTACGTTGTTTGGTGAGCCAATACGAGGAACTTCAAAAGTCAAAGTCGTCGCTAGAACGCAGTCGTCACAAACACCGCTAGGGCCTCAACCAAACTGGTGAGCCTGAAGAACAACACACAGGTGGTTCGTTTCTGATCATTAGACGCTTCTACATTGCATAAACGTTTACATGCATTACGCATATGAGTGAGCCTCAATTGGATTCTAGCCCGATGACTATCAGCTTAAATGCATTCACTATTACGCAGTTCTGGACTCAAAATCCAGAGCTGTGGTTCATGCAGCTAGAATCCTTATTCGAGTTAAAACCAATATCACATAATAATCTTAAGAAACATTATGTGATTAGCTCACACAGATGCGAATCATTGTCCCTAGTTCAATATATTTAGTTGAAAAAACATGAAATCAGCCTTGATGACGCGACTCATAGATTGCGAACTACTCCGTATCGAACGGCTTTTCATACAGGAAGAGCTAAGGGATGGTCAGCAGCACAACGATCGATGAGCGCATCTTGAAACAGCTCTTCCTGTGACGTCTACCCAGTACCGATTGAACAATATTGACTAAATTTGTGGACATGATTTGTATAACACATCTATCGGGAACGGTGTATAAGATCGTTGAGATCAGCAACTTACTGTAAGCACTCTCATGATTTTAGAAAAGTCAAGATCAGAGCGACACATGTGTATTCACTACACGTCAACAAACATATGAATCATCATGGGAATTAGAATACATAGATAGATACACTGACAGCTACTGCATTCTGATTGGACAATAAGTATTCATGCTGACAGCCACTCCACATCCTTCCGTTTTTCAAACGATCTGCTCATCGATATCTTGCGCGTGACAATTGAATTTATATCTTTCACTTGACCGAGGCAAAGTTCTTCGAGCTTCACGAAGATTGTTCCCCAGTCATCTGCGTCTTCGTTCTCAACAAAAGTGAAACACTGTGTAAACTCCGTCGCCTGTTCACCAAGCACATTCCTCAGCGTCACAATTTGATACACTTTATCGGTATTCGTCAGATTCGCCAACGTCCGAAAGTCGCTGAAGTGTTGCTTCCACAGTTTCCATCTCTCGTTCACTTGACTGAGGCAATGTTCTTCGAGCTTCGAGAAGATCGTTTCCCAGTCATCTGCGTTTCCGTTCTTATCAAAGGTGAAACACTGTAAGAAATTCGTCGCCTGTTCACCAAGCGCATTCCTCAGCGTCACCATTTGATAGGCTTTGTCGGTATTCGTCAGATTCGCCAACGTCCAAAAGTCTCTAAACTGTTCGTTCCACCGTTTCCATCTCTCTGCCAATCCTTCATCGCCTTCCATTGAGTGTTGCCGGTGGTCGAACATTAAAGCCGCTAAAACGGGCGTTCTCAGTTCTATCCGACGTTTTCTCGTCGATCACCCTCGTCACCATGTAGAAAAGTCAAGATCAGAGCGACACATGTGTATTCACTACACGTCAACAAACATATGAATCATCATGGGAATAAGAATACATAGATAGATACACTGACAGCTACTGCATTCTGATTGGACAATAAGTATTCATGCTGACAGCCACTCCACAATGATGACCACCACATTCGTGTCATCTGCAGTTGAAAAAATCGTCTCAACATGCTGATGAGGTTTACGAGTCGAAAGATGAGTCGCGATGCAAATAAACAAGGTTTCTGCTTGTAACACGCGCGCTTTGGAAGTAGATCACGAAATTGTGATGAGCCGTGCTCCTTTCAGAATGGGGAAAGTCGAATGCTAGGTCGTGATGGCGGTCGATAAGACTGGCATTCGCCACAACGGTATCATCTTTTATTTACGAAATGTTAATACAAACATAAAGTTTCGTCTGACCTCTAACCATCAACATTCCTGGTATGAGTGACGCTGAAGGTGTTCGGAGAGCACCACCCAGCATATCTCAATGTGACACAGAGGTAAACAAACCATCACAACAACTTAAGGTGCGGACGTTGTAAATATTTTTATGTTTAAATGTATGTGGTCCCTCGAACCGTTCTCATTCAATCTTACCAAAATCGGAATATATATGGTGGATAGAGGGAAATAGGGTGGAATTACTATGCATAAATATATCCAATTTGTTCGTGAAAATCTTTTCACTAGATGATTGTAACATCTGATGGTAGCGAGTTTCATAAGAAACAACCGCACACCGAATAGAAGAACCGACGGCAGTTCCGGTGGGAATGTAGAATATCATATGCAAGTGGGTGAGTACGTGTGACGGCTTGACCGGAGGCGAAATAAATGCCACACCTTTGAGTTCATTATTTTGTAAGTTGGGATTAGATCAAATCGAACGCGTTTGCAAAGCATTGGATCCAATTTAAGATGCACAAGTCGAATCTCATATGGTAGGTTGAGGAGGCAGCCAAAACTTTTAGTTGCTCTGTGATAAATCCTCTTGAGCAGCTTCATGTCCTTTTGTAGCCATGGTGCCCATTCTTTCACAGAGTAAACCATCACCGGGTTAATATACGTATTTATGAGCATGGGGAATGATTGACGGAAAAATGTCCGAAAATACGACGAAGCATAACTTGCATGCGGCAAGCTCGGTTGTAAACTGTTTGACATTACATGCTATTCTTAACAGTCGTTCATTCCGCGTGCGGTCGCATTTTTCGTTGCTCTGACATTTTTGTCCGTATCTTCGTTGCATCTGCTCGGATTTATACCGTTTAACGTATTCTGTCTACCACTCGACGACGCCTATCGGATTTCATACTTTTTGATCGCTCATGTTGAACTATAGCAAAGTTACCAGTTTTGACGGAAAAGGCCAATTTGTTCACGCGTACAAAGATTCTCGCAGAACAAGTTACACTATGGATTTTGCTATCATTAGAAACATCACATTGAGCTACAGGTTTTGACACCTTGCTCCATATTCTATCTTCTGTAATCACCGAGTTATTGCGGATTACTTGTTCAATGCCGAAACCACGCCAGCAACCACTGGCAGCTCACTCAACTCGCAAAACACCAGTTATCGATCAACCGGCAAGCCCTGCGCAGCCCACGAACATGTGCGAACGTGTAACGAGGTCCACCGCCCAAACAAACAAATCGATCGATCTTGCTGTGACCGCGACACGGGATCCGTGTGACCTCTGCATCACATGTCTAACCCGGTAAGCGTTGATAGCGTTTCAGTTAAATGTACTTTTTGCGGGTTCCGTCAACACGCGTCATGTGAGAACAATTTGACTGATGACTGTGTGCGTCTTGTGAACGACGAGAAACATCTATCTGTTTGTTTTGTTTGTATTAACTGTAGACAATCGAATGAAGGCGTTCGCCACAACACTAAAGACACCGTTTGTAGGACAATATCCGCTCTCGATTTAGAGAAATCTAAAGAATTTGAAGACAAAACCGAAAAACGAATGTCTGCTCTAGAGCAAAGTCTACAGCTAGTTGAAATTGCTATAATCGCGAATGAACAGGTTTTTCATGTATCATCGCCCGTAGAGGAAATCAACGATAGAGCAAACGCCGATAAAACACAACCAAAGTCATAATAAGAACTGAAGTTCTCGTCTACTCGCTACTTTATAAGTAGCTGAAGGGACTAAACTAAGCCCCAACTGATCCAACGGCGTATTGCCGCGAGGGTTATTACAACCCCAGGATGGATCAGAGTAGAATACTATTCCGAAACGCTAAAATCTCACCGGAAGCACAGGACCGGTTTCGAGGTTTTTGCCTCTCATCAGCTATGCGTATCCGCTGGACATTCGCGTTTCGAACTAGTATTTGTGTAGACGGATGGCGTAATAAGAACTGAAGTTCTCGTCTACTCGCTACTTTATAAGTAGCTGAAGGGACTAAACTAAGCCCCAACTGATCCAACGGCGTATTGCCGCGAGGGTTATTACAACCCCAGGATAGATCAGAGTAGAATACATTCCGAAACGCTAAAATCTCACCGGAAGCACAGGACCGGTTTCGAGGTTTTTGCCTCTCATCAGCTATGCGTATCCGCTGGACTCTTCGCGTTTCGAACTAGTATTTGTGTAGACGGATGGCGTAATAAGAACTGAAGTTCTCGTCTACTCGCTACTTTATAAGTAGCTGAAGGGACTAAACTAAGCCCCAACTGATCCAACGGCGTATTGCCGCGAGGGTTATTACAACCCCAGGATAGATCAGAGTAGAATACTATTCCGAAACGCTAAAATCTCACCGGAAGCACAGGACCGGTTTCGAGGTTTTTGCCTCTCATCAGCTATGCGTATCCGCTGGACATTCGCGTTTCGAACTAGTATTTGTGTAGACGGATGGCGTAATAAGAACTGAAGTTCTCGTCTACTCGCTACTTTATAAGTAGCTGAAGGGACTAAACTAAGCCCCAACTGATCCAACGGCGTATTGCCGCGAGGGTTATTACAACCCCAGGATAGATCAGAGTAGAATACCATTCCGAAACGCTAAAATCTCACCGGAAGCACAGGACCGGTTTCGAGGTTTTTGCCTCTCATCAGCTATGCGTATCCGCTGGACTCTTCGCGTTTCGAACTAGTATTTGTGTAGACGGATGGCGTAATGTGAACTGAAGTTCTCGTCTACTCGCTACTTTATAAGTAGCTGAAGGGACTAAACTAAGCCCCAACTGATCCACCGGCGTATTGCCGCGAGGGTTATTACAACCCCAGGATAGATCAGAGTAGAATACCATTCCGAAACGCTAAAATCTCACCGGAAGCACAGGACCGTTTCGAGGTTTGCCTATCATCAGCTATGCGTATCCGCTGGACATTCCGCGTTTTTCGAACTAGTATTTGTGTAGGACGGATGGCCCGTCGTAATAAGAACTGAAGTTCTCGTCTACTCGCTACTTTATAAGTAGCTGAAGGGACAAAACTAAGCCCCAACTGATCCAACGGCGTATTGCCGCGAGGGTTATTACAACCCCAGGATAGATCAGAGTAGAATACTATTCCGAAACGCTAAAATCTCACCGGAAGCACAGGACCGGTTTCGAGTTTTTTGCCTCTCATCAGCTATGCGTATCCGCTGGACATTCGCGTTTCGAACTAGTATTTGTGTAGACGGATGGCGTAATATGAACTGAAGTTCTCGTCTACTCGCTACTTTATAAGTAGCTGAAGGGACTAAACTAAGCCCCATCTGATCCAACGGCGTATTGCCGCGAGGGTTATTACAACCCCAGGATAGATCAGAGTAGAATACTATTCCGAAACGCTAAAATCTCACCGGAAGCACAGGACCGGTTTCGAGGTTTTTGCCTCTCATCAGCTATGCGTATCCGCTGGACTCTTCGCGTTTCGAACTAGTATTTGTGTAGACGGATGGCGTAATAAGAACTGAAGTTCTCGTCTACTAGCTACTTTATAAGTAGCTGAAGGGACTAAACTAAGCCCCAACTGATCCAACGGCGTATTGCCGCGAGGGTTATTAAAACCCCAGGATAGATCAGAGTAGAATACCATTCCGAAACGCTAAAATCTCACCGGAAGCACAGGACCGGTTTCGAGGTTTTTGCCTCTCATCAGCTATGCGTATCCGCTGGACACTTCGCGTTTCGAACTAGTATTTGTGTAGACGGATGGCGTAATAAGAACTGAAGTTCTCGTCTACTCGCTACTTTAAAAGTAGCTGAAGGGACTAAACTAAGCCTCAACTGATCCAACAGCGTATTGCCGCGAGGGTTCTTACAACCCCAGGATAGATCAGAGTAGAATACTATTCCGAAACGCTAAAATCTCACCGGAAGCACAGGACCGGTTTCGAGGTTTTTGCCTCTCATCAGCTATGCGTATCCGCTGGACTCTTCGCGTTTCGAACTAGTATTTGTGTAGACGGATGGTGCAATGTAAACTGAAGTTCTCGTCGACTCGCTACTTTATAAGTAGCTGAAGGGACTGAACTAAGCCCCAACTGATCCAACGGCGTATTGCCGCGAGGGTTATTACAACATCAGAACAGTTCAAAGTAGAATACTATTCCGAAACGCAAAAATATCACCGGAAGCACATGACCGGTTTCGAGGTTTTTGCCTATCATAGCTATGCGTATCCGTGGAACATTTTCGCGTTCGAATAGTTATTTGTGTAGGACGGGATGGCGTAATAAGAACGGAAGAACTCGTCTACTCGCTACTTTATAAGTAGCTGAAGGGACTAAACTAAGCCCCAACTGATCCAACGGCGTAATGCCGCGAGGGATATTACAACCCCAGGATAGATCAGAGTAGAATACCATTATGAAACGCTAAAATCTCACCGGAGGCACAGGACCGGTTTCGAGGTTTTTGCCTCTATCAGCTATGCGTATCCGCTGGAATCTTCGCGTTTCGAACTAGTATTTGTGTAGACGGATGGCGTAATGTGAAGTGAAGTTCTCGTCTACTCGCTACTTTATAAGTAGCTGAAGGGACTAAACTAAGCCCCAAATGATCCAACGGCGTATTGCCGCGAGGGTTATTACAACCCCAGGATAGATCAGAGTAGAATACCATTCCGAAACGCAAAAATCTCACCGGAAGCACAGGACCGGTTTCGAGGTTTTTGCCTCTCATCAGCCTATGCGTAATCCGCTGCGACATTGCGTTTCGACCTAGTATTTGGTAGACGGATGGCAAGTAATAGAACTGAAGTTCTCGTCTACTCGCTACTTTATAAGTAGCTGAAGGGACTAAACTAAGCCCCAACTGATCCAACGGCGTATTGCCGCGAGGGTTATTACAACCCCAGGATAGATCAGAGTAGAATTCTATTCCGAAACGATTAAATCTCACCGGAAGCACAGGACCGGTTTCGAGGTTTTTGCCTCTCATCAGCTATGCGTATCCGCTGGACATTCGCGTTTCGAACTAGTATTTGTGTAGACGGATGGCGTAATAAGAACTGGAGTTCTCGTCTACTCGCTACTTTAAAAGTAGCTGAAGGGACTAAACTAGGCCTCAACTGATCCAACAGCGTATTGCCGCGAGGGTTCTTACAACCCCAGGATAGATCAGAGTAGAATACTATTCCGAAACGCTAAAATCTCCCCGGAAGCACAGGACCGGTTTCGAGGTTTTTGCCTCTCATCAGCTATGCGTATCCGCTGGACATTCGCGTTTCGAACTAGTATTTGTGTAGACGGATGGCGTAAATAAGAACTGAAGTTCTCGTCTACTCGCTACTTTATAAGTAGCTGAAGGGACTAAACTAAGCCCCAACTGATCCAACGGCGTATTGCCGCGAGGGTTATTACAACCCCAGTGTAGATCAGAGTAGAATACCATTTCGAAACGCTAAAATCTCACCGGAAGCACAGGACCGGTTTCGAGGTTTTTGCCTCTCATCAGCTATGCGTATCCGCTGGACATTCGCGTTTCGATTTAGTATTTGTGTAGACGGATGGCGTAATAAGAACTGAAGTTCTCGTCTACTCGCTACTTTATAAGTAGCTGAAGGGACTAAACTAAGCCCCAACTGATCCAACGGCGTATTGCCGCGGGGGTTATTACAACCCCAGTGTAGATCAGAGTAGAATACCATTCCGAAACGCCTAAAATCTCACCGGACAGCACAGGACGGTTTCGAGGTTTTGCTCTCATTCAGCTATTGCGTACCGCTGGACATTCGCGTTTCGAACTAGTAGTGGGTAGACGGATGGCGTAATAAGAAATGAAAGTTCTCGTCTTACCGCTACTTTATAAGTAGCTGAAGGGACTAAACTAAGCCCCAACTGATCCAACGGCGTATTGCCGCGAGGGTTATTACAACCCCAGAATAGATCAGAGTAGAATACCATTCCGAAACGCTAAAAATCTCACCGGAAGCACAGGACCGGTTTCGAGGTTTTTGCCTCTCATCAGCTATGCGTATCCGCTGGACTCTTCGCGTTTCGAACTAGTATTTGTGTAGACGGATGGCGCAATTTGAACTGAAGTTCTCTTCTACTCGCTACTTTATAAGTAGCTGAAGGGACTAAACTAAGCCCCAACTGATCCAACGGCGTATTGTCGCGAAGGTTATTACAAACCCCAGGATAGAGTAGAGTATAATACCATCTCGAAACGCTAAAACCTCACCGGAAGCACAGGACCGGTTTCGAGGTTTTTGCCTCTCATTAGCTATGCGTATCCGCTGGACTCTTCGCGTTTCGAAATAGTATTTGTGTAGACGGATGGCGTAATGTGAAGTCAAGTTCTCTTCTACTCGCTACTTTATAAGTAGCTGAAGGGACTAAACTAAGCCCCAACTGATCCAACGGCGTATTGCCGCGAGGGTTATTACAACCCCAGGATAGAGCAGAGGAGATACTGATCCGAAACCTAAATATCACGGAAGCACAGGACCGGTGTCGAGGTTTTTGACTCTCATCAGCTATGCGTATCCGCTGGACTCTTCGCGTTTCGAACCAGTATTTGTGTAGACGGATGGCGCAATTTGAATCGAAGTTCGCGTCTACTCGCTACTTTATAAGTAGCTGAAGGGACCAAACTAAGTCACAACTGATCGAACGGCCTGTTGCCGCGAGGGTTATTACAACCCCAGGCTAGTTCGAAGTAAAATAACATTCCGAAACGCTAAAATCTCACCGGAAGCACAGGACCGGTTTCGAGGTTTTTGACTCTCATCAGCTATGCGTATCCGCTGGACTCTTCGCGTTTCGAACTAGTATTTGTGTAGACGGATTGCGCAATTTGAATCGAAGTTCGCGTCTACTCGCTACTTTATAAGTAGCTGAAGGGACTAAACTAAGTCCCAACTGATCGAGCGGCCTGTTGCCGCGAGGGTTATTACAACCCCAGGCTAGTTCGAAGTAGAATACCATTCCGAAACGCTAAAATCTCACCGGAAGCACAGGACCGGTTTCGAGGTTTTGCCTCTCATCAGCTATGCGTATCCGCTGGAATCTTCGCGTTTCGAACAAGTATTTGTTTAGACGGATGGCGCAATGTGAATCGAAGTTCGCGTCTACTCGCTGCTTTATAAGTAGCTGAAGGGACAAAACTAAGCCCCAACTGATCGAACGGCCTGTTGCCGCGAGGGTTATTACAACCCAAGGCTAGTTCGAAGTAGGATACCATTCCGAAACGCTAAAATCTCACCGGAAGCACAGGACCGGTTTCGAGGTTTTTGCCTCTCATCAGCTATGCGTATCCGCGGGACTCTTCGCGTTTCGAACTAGTATTTGTGTAGACGGATGGCGTAATAAGAACTGAAGTTCTCGTCTACTCGCTACCTTATAAGTAGCTGAAGGGACTAAACTAAGCCCCAACTGATCCAACGACGTATTGCCGCGAGGGTTATTACAACCCCAGGATAGATCAGAGTAGAATACCATTCCGAAACGCTAAAATCTCATCGGAAGCACAGGACCGGTTTCGAGGTTTTTGCCTCTCATCAGCTATGCGTATCCGCTGGACTCTTAGCGTTTCGAACTAGTATTTGTGTAGACGGATGGCGTAATAAGAACTGAAGTTCTCGTCTACTCGCTACTTTATAAGTAGCTGAAGGGACTAAACTAAGCCCCAAATGATCCAACGGCGTATTGCCGCGAGGGTTATTACAACCCCAGGATAGATCAGAGTAGAATACCATTCCGAAACGCTAAAATCTCACCGGAAGCACAGGACCGGTTTCGAGGTTTTTGCCTCTCATCAGCTATGCGTATCCGCTGGACTATTCGCGTTTCGAACTAGTATTTGTGTAGACGGATGGCGTAATGTGAACTTATGTTCTCGTCTACTCGCTACTTTATAAGTAGCTGAAGGGACTAAACCAAGCCCCAACTGATCCAACGGCGTATTTGCCGCGAGGGTTATTACAACCCCAGGATAGATCAGAGTAGAATACCATTCCGAAACGCTAAAATCACACCGGAAGCACAGGACCGGTTTCGAGGTTTTTGCCTCTCATCAGCTATGCGTATCCGCTGGACTCTTCGCGTTTCGAACTAGTATTTGTGTAGACGGATGGCGCAATTTGAATCGAAGTTCGCGTCTACTCGCTACTTTAAAAGTAGCCGAAGGGACTAAAATGAGTCCCAACTGATCGAACGGCCTGTTGCCGCGAGGGTTCTTACAACCCCAGGCTAGTTCGAAGTAGAATACCATTCCCGAAACGCTAAAATTTCACCGGAAGCACAGGACCGGTTTCGAGGTTTTTGCCTCTCATCAGCTATGCGTATCCGCTGGACTCTTCGCGTTTCGAACTGGTATTTGTGTAGACGGATGGCGTAATGTGAACTGAAGGTCGCGTCTACTCGCTACTTTATAAGTAGCTGAAGGGACTAAACTAAGTCCCAACTGATCCAACGGCGTATTGCCGCGAGGGTTATTACAACCCCTGGATAGTTCAAAGTAGAATCACACAAAGTTTGCGATCATTAATCTCATGCTCCTCAATATCTAATTTCGATCGTAACATTTCTTTAAATATCATTTTATTCTGTGACGACGCAATTTTAGACGGTAAACTGTTTGCGAGGAAGCTAGCAGGGCGATAATTTAATCGGATATTTAGTTAAGGTTGTGACTTCGGGTGAGAAGATTGGAGCAAATTGTAAATAGGTGCCGTGTGAATTACTCAGTTTGTTAGAATTTGTTCTGATCGGAAGAGCCCGCGTTCGAGATTGCACTATCTACAGTCAGTCATTGCTCGACGAATAAATGCTTTTAGATGATTTGTGATAAATCGTCTCGAGAAGAAAAATGACATTTCCCAACCATGTTGCTTATAATAAAATGTATTGTCCCCGACTAAGTGTACGTATTTCTTGAGTACCTTTGTTAATGAGTGCGGCGTGAAAAGTGCGAAAATTTATCGGTGTAAGTCCAGTATGCCACGTGCATGTTGATAGGCGGCGTTGCACTGCGGACTTCGTTCAAAAAATTCTGTGCAACAATATCTACATTTAATGCACTCCATTCCAGCGTATGAAAATGGGAAACGTATTTCAGACCGTAATATTTTGCACTTGCAAAAATTAAAGGATAGCTTGGTTGAAACAACAACTGGTGCTGATTATTGTGAACTGATGTAAAATTAAGCAATCATCAACAGATTTGACCCTCATCGGTGCAAGGAACGAGAGTACAAAGTATCATTGCGGTGGATCATTTATAAATATTATGGACAGTCTTAAACCAAGTTCTGAACCTTGATTGAATCCGCTCATATCTTCAATAATTCGGAAAATTTCACCATTTATTCTGAGTTTTGAGTTTTGCGTTTAAAAAGAACACTTGCAAAATAAGCAAGCAGATTTCCCGTGATGCTTACACCATGCAGCTCTTTACTTAAATTTCAACGTAAGAAATTAAATAAAATGTTCAGTGTTTCGCTGTGGTTAACAATGTTTCTGATACAGATTACAGTCTGATAGAAAAAATTGAAGAATTTCTGTGGTGTCAGGAGAACAGTTGCCTATGAACTTAAGGGCGTAATATATTGAAAACGTACTGAAATGTAAAGTTCTTTCCTGCCTTGACCATTTAATTATTTTTTTAAAAACCATATGAAGAAGGTTGTGATAAAATGTTCTTAATTTTAAATTAAGTGACATTGAAATCCGAAAATGTGGAAAGTAAGTTTCAAAAATATTCATCCTACTTTTATAGTTATCCTAAAGTTCGGACACATTTTTACCTAATGAGTGCAACGTTACAAAACGGGTCGTACGGGATGCATGGTTAGAAAGCATACATGCATAGATATTTAAGATACGGTATATTAAATCCTGCTTTTATAAATGATATTAAAATTTGATGGCAAATAGTAATGTTTTGGCAAGTACAACTATAACATAAAATAATGTTAATTGCACGTGTTTCGGGAAATAAAAAATACCATAATACAAAATGTGAAAATTTTTAAGTTTGATGAGAGCATAATATTGAAATCTGCCATATTTCAGGGTTACGAAAAGTGGAGCCATTATCGTAGTGTGTGATTGAGATTCTAAGTTAGATATGAACCATAGTCAAATTCTAAATTTGATGACTTGAAAGAGAGTTTGGGATGAAAATTATCTATCTGTGTAAATCTTATTCCATCGGTGTACTATATAGTGATTCGTGCGTTTGTGTAATTGACCAATCCCTATTTGCTGAACATGCAGCAGAGGATTGACTGATCAGCTTCTGTTTGAAAAGTGAAATGTTGTGCTCAGATCATCGCGTTTTTCTACGTGTTCGATAAATACCAGAAATGATACGTAATAGAAATCCGTTATTAAGCAATTCGTTGCGCACCGAGGTGATCCTTTAGTGGTTTTTCTAAAGGAGACAGTCACGCTCAAATTGAACATTGTTTTTTGTGCGTAACATATGTAGCAGGGTAAACTAATACATTATAGAAATGATAACCAAAGTGTTAGAAAGCCGATGAACTCAGAAGCATAAAGGTTTCCTCATATTTTGTGTAAAATTAAGTAATTAAAATTTTATATAGATTAATCCTAAACCATGAATGTACGGGAAAAATGACCATCTTATAATGATATAACACTTCAAGTAGTTGAATGCATCTGATGATGATTTGGAGGACAAATGAAACATTAAATCGATATCTAAATCGATAAACCTCTCCTCACTTATGTATATTATGTATCTTATTAGAGCTAAATGACCGAAAGTATTACTGCTATCTTTGAAGCAATACAACGGTACGCTATGAAGAAAAAGATGATCTATGTTGCTAATAAAATCGAAAACCGTATCATAAATGCAAAAAAATATTTCTATTGGAACGTTTTTATTATTTTGTTTCCTCCCAAGTGATAAGCCTATTGTCGCGCGCTACGACATATACTAATGAAACACTGCAAATAAACAGGTGGGAAGCCCTACCAAACACCTAGCAACCAAGGCTTCCTCCAAAATGCGTCTTCTCATCACCACTTACTGGTGATGAGAAGACGCTTCAATAACGGATGGCCGAAACAATAGCTTTCCGCTATTAATAGAGCACTAAATTATTCATCCGCATTCTCCTTTTCGGAAAGGGTTTTCGTGAAATACGATACTTGCAAACAAATAATTTATGTCTGCCGAGTATAAAATTTGTGTTGCGAAAATGACAGCACCAGGTTTGATTACTTACAGAAACATTTTGTGTGAATTAATATGCGTTAAAATGGCATGCTTCTTCATATGGTGGAAATGTGTGTGTTATTTGTTTCAGATACTATAAAACCAAAAATGTCAGAGGGTCATGCATTTAATGAGAGTCTTCTCATTTCAGACGCTCAAATAATTGTTACCTGCTATATTTATAACGAATAATTTTTACATTTCTATGCCTACCGCGTATTTTATGTTAGTTGGAGTCCTCTAAATGATAACACCAAATCATCACACTTGAGCATATAAATGAAGTAAATGACTTCCCGTTGATGATTATTTCACCTGATGTGCTTGGACACTAGTTGTATCAAATATACTGTCAACAATGGCTCGACATTACAACGTCTAGTTAATTTGTCTATGTAGCTAGCTGATATTCTCTAACGGCTCCAGTGTTTTTGATCTGATACGTTTGACGAATACAATACGTTTTAGTCGGTACAAGCACTTTCAAAACCAACATAATATTAGGCAATCTCAAATTCTCGGATGTATATAAAATCAATATATATATGTATATGTATATAAAAATCAATATATATATATATATTATATAAAACAATATAATTATCATGATAAACATTTGCGGTGATCTGCATTATCACAATGGTATTCGCGGTATCCATATTTGACGCACAGTGGAAACCTTGTTCTGATAGATTTGTAAAATGTTAAAAATATGACATTCATCATGGATTTCACGCTCAAATCATTTATATATTTCAAACAATATCAGATGAATTCAAATACTGTAAGCGGTAGATTCTTATTTTTTGGTGAAGCTTTTTATTTCATTCAAACTTTAGTTTAATTCACTTTATCACTTAAAAAATTGTCTTACAAAACACGAGTGATAATAAAAAAGAAGGGATAGTAAATATGATCCTTTTTGAATGGTGCCGACCTGCGGTTATAGTTTGACTTATACAATGGCTCGAAGTATGTTAAAAAATATATCAAATTTAAATAAGTTCGAAGGAAAATTATCAATAATTTACGCTTTGTCGAATAGGTTATTTTATGTTTAGCAGCAAATAATCGCTCAATAAAAAACTGTGAAAAAACAAGAACTGTGTTAGAACTG
>JACCGJ010013669.1:0-28245 GCA_013407085.1 Atriophallophorus winterbourni | reverse complement strand
CACAGATCGAAGCACTTTTCGAGTCTTACCGCGTAAAAACTCAACGATCCCAATATAATCGTGTAGTTGGTATGTTGCCATCGTCAGTCGCAAAGGAGGTTGCTGATTTAATTTACAACCGCCCTGCCGATTATCCGAACGATGCACTTAAACATGCCATTATCTCACGTACTTCATCTACTGACGAGCAAAACCTACGGAAACTTTTGTCCGGTTTAGAAATGGGTGATAACACTCCCTCACAACACCTGCGACACATGCTTCAATTAACAGGAGACAAGCCTGTTGATGACAAGATTATTCGTGAATTATGGCAGCAGAGTCTCACAGTCGACGTCCGTAAAGTGTTAGCCATTATGGATAAGACTACTAGTCTGCAACACCTGGCACGCATTGCGGATGAAGTACATGATATATCGCATGGTAGTACGTTATCTCATGTCCGACACACTGACGCGCATACAAGCATCCCTGTCCAGAATGATTTTTAAGAGCTAAAATCGATGTTCCATTCCTTGACATTGCAAGTACAGAACATCGCACGATCTCGTAGTTCTTCTCGAAATCGTCATTCGCAACAGCCCAAGAAGCGATCGTCGAGTCGTTCTAACGGTTCAAGTTTATGTTACTATCATCGTCGTTTCGGTGCAAAGGCCCTGCATTGCACGTCACCTTGCACATATAAATCAAATGTGTCCAATCAGGGAAACCACGAAGCCAGACAGTAGACACGGCATCACTGTCTGGCTCCCCTCAAAGCCGTCTTTTCTACGTTAACGACCGGGCCACTAAAATGCGATTCCTCATCGACACTGGTGCTGAGATTAGCGTTATCCCACCATCCACTAAGGAACGCAAGAGCCTTTCGTCAATGACGTTGCAGGCGGCAAACGGCACGATAATTTCTACTTTCGGTCAACGATCACTTTCTGTCGAATTGGGTCTACGACGCGACTTTCGATGGATTTTCACGCTGGCTGATGTCAAAGTACCGATTCTGGGAGCAGATTTCCTCTCACATTTTGATCTTTCAGTCAATATAGCTAAACGAAAGCTTATTGATAATTTGAAAAAGATTAACTCCTTTGGTAATTCCTGCGATTCCCCTATTCAAACCATTCGTGTACTCACCCCTGACATCCCATCTGCGTTCAGTGACTTACTGAAAGAATTTTCGGAGGTTTTCAAACCCTGTACACAAGCTGCGATCGTTAAACATAACGTTAAACACCACATTGTGACCCGTGGTCCTTCAGTGTTTAGCAAGCCCCGTCGTTTGGCTCCAAACAAGTTCGATGTAGCGAAAAGTGAGTTTGAACATATGCTCGAACTGGGAATTATCCGGCCATCCAAATCGCCCTGGGCAAGCCCCCTTCACATGGTGGAGAAAAATAAATCTGATGCTTGGCGACCATGTGGTGATTACCGTTCCCTTAACAGAGTTACTGTTCCCGATCGTTACCCCATTCCCCATATTCATGACTTCGCACTTTCATTACACGGAAAGACAGTGTTTTCTAAACTAGATTTGGTGCGTGCTTATCACCAGATACCTGTCGCCGACGAAGATATCCCTAAAACAGCTATTACCACACCCTTTGGTCTTTTTGAATTTTTAAAAATGCCCTTTGGTTTACGCAATGCTGCTCAAACCTTCCAGCGATTCATGGACCAAGTTTTCCAGGGATTATCTTTTGTGCATGTCTACATTGATGACGTCCTGATCGCCAGTTCTTCTCAACAGGAACATGCAGAACATCTGCATGCTGTTTTTCAGCGACTTTCACAATTCGGCGTTGTGGTTAACCCAGATAAATGCCTTTTTGCTGTCGCTTTCCTCGAAATCTTAGGACATCATGTCGATCAAAACGGAATTCGCCCTGTGCTTGATAAAATTTCGTCTATCAATGATTATCCATGTCCCACCTCGCTTCGACAGTTACGTCGATTCCTCGGGTTAGTTAATTATTACAGAAGATTTATTCCAAACTGTGCTAACATCGCTCAACCGATGACTGATTTGTTACGCGGAACGGAACGACAATTTAAAATGAATGCAAATGCTGCTGAATCGTTTCAGCGATTGAAATCTGCACTGAAAGAAGCATCTACGTTATCCTACATGTCCAGGAATCCCAACGCTTCACTTTCACTTGCCACCGATGCATCACAAGCAGCAGTCGGCGCTGTCCTGCAGCAAAGTATTGACGGTGTTACTAAACCGCTTGCATTCTTTTCTCGTCGTCTACAACCCGCTCAAACCCGCTATAGTACATTTGGCCGCGAATTGTTAGCTATATATTATGCTGTTCGTCATTTTAGACATTTGCTTGAAGGTCGCGATTTCATTGTTTGGACCGACCACAAACCTCTCACTTTTGCGTTGTCCGCCACAGCTGATAGATATTCACCACGTGAGATACGTCACCTTGACTATATTTCTCAATTTACGAGTGACATTCGCTATCTATCTGCTTCGTCGAACACAGTTGCCGATGCATTTTCTCGCATGCAACTCACAGCACTCAGTCGATCGAACTTCGATCTCACGCAGCTAGCAGAGGCTCAGCAACATGACAGTGACATGCAGCACTACCCATCTTCGTCATCCCTCCGAGTCCAACGTATTCCCATTCCCAACTCCAGTTTGACTGTTTTGTGTGATTTTTCCAACGAACATCCCCGTCCTTTAGTACCGAAATTACAGTGGAACCCACTTACAACGAACTCGCTTACAACGAATTCCCGCTTATAATGAACCACCATGATTTCCCAAATAAATTCCCTATCTGCAAGCTTATTTGCTTACAACGAATTCCGCTTATAACGAACATTTTACTCTCTCCCCAGCGATTCGTTGTAACCGGGTTCCACTGTACTTAGGAAATCCATTTTTGAACATTTTCATTCCCTTTCTCATCCCGGCATTCGTGCTACTCGTAAGTTGATCACTGATCGATTTGTTTGGCCGAACATGCATGCGGATATTCAAAATTGGACAAAAGCCTGTCTCCAGTGCCAACGCAGTAAAGTTCAACGCCATACTCTTAGTGCTCCAGGATCTTTTCCTCCACCAAGCCAACGTTTTCAGCACGTTCATCTCGACATTGTCGGTCCTCTGGCTATCTCTAATGGTTTCACCCACATTTTAACTTGTGTCGACCGTTTCAGCCGCTGGCCTATAGCCATTCCCATTACCGGTATTACAGCTGAGACCGTAGCGAAAAACTTTCTACAATACTGGATAAGTAATTACGGTGTTCCATCAACTATTACTACTGATCGTGGTTCACAGTTCCAATCTACCCTTTTTCGTGAGTTGACTATACTCCTCGGCTCTAACCACATCAAAACCACAGCCTATCATCCTTGCGCGAACGGACTTGTTGAACGGTTCCATCGACAGCTGAAAGCAGCATTGATGTCACATGGTAATACTGAAAACTGGGCAGAGAACCTACCAGTGATCCTTCTTGGTATACGTGCTACCGTCAAAGAAGATCTCGGATGTTCTGCAGCAGAGTTAGTTTACGGCACACCACTCCGTCTCCCAGGTGAATTGATCGCATCCCCTGACGTTGCAGCTGACATTACTATTCCCCACTATGTCAATCGCTTACGCTCCTTCATGCGTCAATTACGTGCCACCCCCACTCGCCCATACACCCGTAACGTTTACGTACCAAGTGATTTGCATTCATGCTCTTTTGTTTTTGTTCGAACTGATCATACGCGCAAACCCCTGCAAGCCCCATACACCGGTCCCTTCAAAGTCGTTAGCCGCTGTGACAAATACTTCGTCATCGAACGAAATGGTTCTCAAGATACTGTTGCAATTGATCGATTGAAAGCAGCTTTTATCGAACCAGTCTGCGACGAAACACCGCCTCCAGACGTTCACACCCCAAGTGGTACCCCGGATGTTGACCTTTTCCCTTCAACCCACCCACTTCTCAGTCGACCCAATCAACCCAACCATGTAAACTCTCTCTTCCATCATCTGACTCACCCTCTCCAATTCACAAAACTCGATCAGGCCGGAGAGTCAGGTGGCCTGCAAACCTTGCAGACTACGCTGATTAACTATATTTTCGTTTCGAGCGTTTCACTCTCTTCTAACGCTCTAGGGAGGGAGTATTATGGTGTTTTCATTATTGTATATTTTATTACAATAACCCTGCATATTTCATTATTGTTTTGTTTTAATGATACATGTAAATATGTACACAATTTGAATATACGATTCACGCGCGCTCGTGTTCTGCTTTGGGACAAGTATATCGCGTGTGACTGCCTGGGATTTGTATGCTGTTATTCGTTGTGAACTGTGTTCCGGTTTATTGCGTTCAATAACCAGAGACGTACTTTGTTAGTGGTGAAATCTCCGTTGGATCAACCGCTACAAGCTTTCGGAAATACCGAAACCCTCTTTCAAATTTTTTCAGCTTTTTTTGATTATGAGGTAAAGCTGGAAACTCGAATAGAGATTTTAGAAAATTACTATCAAAAACTTGAGGAAACTTTTGAACCGCTTTTGGTAGATACAATTGCCAACACAATACGACCCGAAATAAATGTTGCTTAAGACAAAAACGAAATGGAAATTACACCAATAAATGCTCCCTTAACTGAATGTTGTGATAGCTTATCCGAGGGTAATAAAGATGAACCTACTGAACCCTGTTTACCTAGGTCCCCATCTGGTAAAATTTTGAACACTTTGTCCAGGACTGTCCGTCGTCTAGTTGCTAGATCCGAGTTCCCCCAAAAAGCAATGTTACCGCTCATTCTACTAAGACAGATATCGCTCTCAGTGTAATCTGTATTAGACCAGATTACTACAATAATGTCCCCAAGAACGTTGGAGAAAAGGCAGGTTGACTGGAAGATATATAGCGGTAGCCAAAACGTGTACAGAGCGATCACGATGTACGCACGAACGAAACGGAAGTTAATTATTGTCAAGGTCAATGTTTTGATGAGGCAAAACAAGCGGTGTTACACAGCCCCCCTCCAAGAAGTCTGGTCAACGAAGACTTCTGATCGGGAGTTGCCAGTAGCGTGGCGCATGCGGGTGTCAGGTTACCCCGGGCAGGAACGTAGTCTCTCAGCAACCAGTCACATAGAAGTCAGCCAGGGCGCTCGGTCTGCGTGGGTCGATCATCGGTGGTTCGAGAGTAGGATGTACGGTGAACCGATCAGGACTAAGCCAAGTAGCGTCTCACATGTGAGTGAACGTACTGCCGAGCCGCCTCACATGGAGTGAACAGCTGCTAGCGGGATTTTCCCGTTTGGCGTGGTCTTAGTATGAACCCAATTTGAGCAGAGAGCAGGCGCATTCGTAGGCTTGACAACAAGAACAAGAAGCTTCGAAAACACAGTCCCTGCTCAGAATTTCCTGTGTCTCGAAGAAGGATGGTAAACGGCCGCGCCAGGAGAATCGGTTGGCGCGTCAATCCGGGCTGGTAAGGACCTTGTGTGACGTGACAGGCGTGTTGGAACAATTGTGCTCTTGTTGGTGGTTAGGTCTACCGGGTGAGTTGGAAGGCAAGCGTAGGTGGACCAGGGAGGGTGCGCGATTCGGTGGCATCAGCGGTGGGTGGCTGCGTACCTGAGGGAAGAAAAAAAAGAAAAATCCCTGGTGCATGGGTTTAGTGCCACGACCGAGTGATTAGAATGAGGTACGAAATAATGCACCCGTGTATGCCAAAATATATGAAAGTATTAACTATTTACAACAAAATCAGCGAATCGAACGGGTTACCGTTTGGCACGTTTGGTTCCTGTAGTGGCCGGCTCTGGGTTAGCTGTAGGGACAGGAGGGGTAATGACCAGTGGTGTCGGGGTTGGCGTTGGGTCATTTGGGATAACTTCATCGTCCATGAAAGCCGGTTTGACTGTCGATTTAGACAGTGTCATGCTTGTCAACACGGTAAATGACGACCGTCTTGGGAGATCGCCCGCGTTGGGCGGCGTGTGCTCGGGTCTACCGGGAGGATGGCGACAGGCGTCGGCGATCCGTAGGGGGCGCGTGCCATGTTTTCCACAGCGGGAGGTACATGCGTACCGAGGGGATACACAGGAGGATGCGTGTATTCCAGGTTACCGGATAGGATGGTGACAAGCGTCAGTGATCCGAAAGTGGCGCGTGCCACGACTTCCACAGCTGGGGGTGCATGTGTACTTGAGAAGTAAAAAGAAAAAACTCTCTGGTGCATGGCTTTATGGCCACAACCGAGTTATAGTGATGAGGTACGTAAAGCATGCACGGGCATATACCAAGTGATGACACTTTAATATGTGCTACCTAGTCGGCGAACCTTACGGGTTGCCGTTTCGCTCGCCTAGCTTTTGTGGTGGCAGGCGTTGAGATAGTCGAGATTAAAGTACGGGTTATCACCGGTGGTGTTGGGTTTGGGTCTGGCGGATTAGCTAAGTCAACTGCATTGTCCATGAACGCTGGTTTGACTCTGTCAATCGAGATAGTGTCGTGTCGACCGGCGCGGTCAATCACAACTGATTTTTGAGACCGCCGAATTATCTTAAATGGTCCATCAGAAGGAGGGTGAAGAGGTTGCTTCACCATGTCGTTTCGGAGAAAGACATACTGGCAATGTGCCAACTCCGTCGGCATCTGGGACTGTTTGGCTTGAAGTCGCGGAGATGGTGGGTGGAAACGACTCCCACCGTGTCGCGAGCGCGTCACGTTATCTTCATAGGCAAATGGAGATTGCCTAGCAGGGGCGACAGATGTATAGCCACTTGAAGGTGGTAGCGGGTCAACGAGGTCTACGTGCATGTGCGATAAACGCTTATCCGGTTCGACGAAAGCTCTTAATGGGCTTTTTGTGTGTCGGTGGATTTTTGAGCGTTGACAATTACCGCGCGCTTCAGCGCTTGTGCGAACGTCTTTACTGGATTTTGGTCCGTCACGTAGACCCGTGGATTTCTCCTTGATGTGGAGAAAACGACGTAATTTCTTCGGGCCGACGACAGTAGTTGTCGTTAGCTGTTGGCCCGATGTGCGATGGACGCAAGGTTTGATGCAACGTCGCGCATCGTCACCGTATTTCCGATGTATCCAGCAAACGGGTGACCGAGTGTGACTACTCGAGTTTCGGCGGGATGGGGTGCGAGATACTGACTTATTGTTGAGTGTGAGGTTTCGAACCTCATTGCGTAAAGCCGCAACCTCAGCCAGCAGATCCGCAATGCTGACTCCCGTTGGAGTACCCTGTGTGCGTGATAATCCTGCGGTTACTGTAGAAACATGGGCATCTGGATAGGGACGGATAAATTCAGCGATGTTGTCCGCCATTTCCGCAAGCTCAGATACCGGAGTGCTTTTCGCAGCAACCAAGATGGGTTGCACGCACTCAGGTAAGCGCTGGAGCCAAAGTTCCTTTAGTAAGGACTCGTCCATGTGCGATGACCCTAGCAGGCGGCGCATCTCCATAAGTATGGTAGATGGCTTTTTGTTGGCAATTTCTAAGTTGCCGAACAACTGCTGCAGCCTAGATCGTTCAGACGGAACCGTGCGAGAAATTACGGCTTGTTTGACGATACGGTAACGGTCACCTATGGGTGCAGTAAGGACTGCGTCGCGTACCTGTAATAACACATCCGCGGGGAGTTTCTGCGTTAATTGTGAAAACATAGCGTAGTCATCAATGATATTTTTAGAACTAAATTCAGTTTCTAAAAAATGAAACCAATACTCAGGGTCCTGTGAAATAAAGCTGGGTATTGTGATGACCGTCGAAACCAAAATAACGCGTTTAGAATCACTCATGATAAACAGGAGCAATTGATGCAAATAAAATGCACGATTAAACGAGGTAAAAAAATTTACCTGAAAACTCCGATGTGAAGCGGAAAAATTTTGACGTACCGGAAAAGATACACGAAGAATGCGTGTATGTCGGGCTCACCAATTTGTAGTAGACCAGATTACTACAATAATGTCCCCAAGAACGTTGGAGAAAAGGCAGGTTGACTGGAAGATATATAGCGGTAGCCAAAACGTGTACAGAGCGATCACGATGTACGCACGAACGAAACGGAAGTTAATTATTGTCAAGGTCAATGTTTTGATGAGGCAAAACAAGCGGTGTTACAAATCTGCACAAATATCCCGGAATCGACGGATTCACTTTTTTAGAAAGAAAAGCACATGATCTAACTGAATGGACTAAGCTTTGTACACACATGGGCTTGAAAGCTTTGGTACCTATATCGATGACGTGCTTAACCCGGCATGAAGACTCCGGTTGCGCCTATTAATTGTGACATTGCGAACTAAATCTGAAATGGAAGAAGTCATCCTCATTGCGTATCTTCTCAGTGCTTGTCCCGGTTTGACCTGCCGAGTACAAGCCGACATACCTTGGTGGGAAAGGAAAGGTCAATCTACTTGTCGAGACCACTCTACTTCACGTAGTTTAATATTCATCGGTGTCCCCGAAAATGTTGATGTAGTATCAGCATCGGAATAAAAGCAACATGATCTGAAGCAATGGTTATACATTGCCGATGCTATTGGATCTCGTGATTCCATTGCAGTAGACACTTTGAGTATACCTGGATCCTCTAACTACAACGGCAATGGGCCGAGTCCTCTGAAAATCACTTTTCTAACGACTGAAACGGCTATCGCTATAAATACCGACTGGAGATCAAACCGCTCAAAACTTACACCAGACGTGAGACTAAGCGTGCCCGAGCGTGTTCCCTCACTGAAACCCAGAGAACAATCGCAACCACAGCCTGATTGCAATCTTGTTACTGAAAGTCAAAATGTTACCCCAAAAAACGAAAAGAATCCGGCTATCGCGAGTCGGACCAATAGCTACACTACACGATCCGACATTGTGTAAGATAAATACGATCAAGTGCATATATATACAAATGTACAGTGTTTAACTAACAAATTAGATGAACTATGTGAGCTTTGTGATATACTTTCACCCGATTTGGTTGCAGTTAGAGAGACTTGGTTCCAGCCCTGCATGACTGATGCTGAGCTTTTGATTCCGAAAATGTCACTACTCCGTCGCGATCGCGATCGAATATCTGGTGGTGGAGTCGCAGTCTACTATCACGAACATTTAGCGCAGGGTAACGTCATCGATCATCCTGATCTCAGCCTTCCTGATACGATGTGGTGTTCAGAAAAACTACTCAATGGAGATGAATGTACGATCGACATCATTTACCGCTCGCCATCATCCGAAAGCTCATTCAATGATAAGCTCATCGTATCCTTGCAACACATCACAAGATGCCAGACTACGCAATTGCTGATGATTGGCGATTTTAATCTCCCGCATCTGTTTTCAAGAGGTGAGCACTCCCTGCATTCGATTGAACATAAATTCAAGGAGGTTGTAGAAATTGCTTCACTGCACAATCACGTTAACCAGCCAACTCGCTGGCGGGGTATTGACCAACCCTTGACCTTGTGTTAACGCCTGAGGCAACCGCGTTAGTGGATATACAATACCTGGCACCACTGGGAAAGAGTAATCATGTGGTGCTTTTGTTTGATTATGTATGTAGTGCGGAATCATCGAGCATACAGACGAGAGTCATAAGGAAAATACAATTTGAATCCTAAAATATCAGTCTCCGGGATGCATACACTCATGAGTTTGATTCAATGGATTCTGGCTCATATTACAATTCGTTTCTAAATTATCTGAATTTGAAGATTTACGAAAACTCGATTTTTGTACCACACAAATGCAGCTACAACAACCAGCTTGTTATTCGGAGTAGAACTAAGAAATGATTAGCTGTTAAGCGAGAGTCTTTGTTAACTCATAAGAAGTTTGGTACGGAAGCAACTTGGAAGCGATTCTGTAAGATACGAAATCAAGTCACGACTCTTGTAAGAGAAGATCGCATGCAATTCCAATGGAACTTGCTCAAGAGAATGGAAAAGAATCCTAAGCTTCTCTACAAGATAGTCAATGAACGATCAAAGATCAAACCAGGTGTATTCTCTGTACTAACACCTAATTGATTAACCCACACTGCCCAAGATACCGCCGATTCTTTAGCAACGTTTTACTCAATCGTCTTCAATCCCAAGTGTTGTATACCATATCAAGTTTCACCAAATTCGCCACATTTCGAATTACTAAGTGAAATGACTATTAACAAATACATGGTTTAGCGGGAACTTTGTCAACTAAACGAAAAGAAGTCCTCAGGCGCAGACAAAATTACCCCCGCCATACTTGCAGGTGTCGCGTTGCTTTGACTGCTTCTCTCACTCGCATATTCAATCTCAGTTTAAATGAAGGAGAAAAACCACGGCAATGGAAAACAGGGATGATAACTCCTATTTATAAAGGCGGTAGCCGTTCAGACACAGCAAACTATAGACTGGTGACGTTACTTCCGGTGATCTCTAAATTAATGGAACGCATTGTGACTGCGCGCATACGAGAACATTTTGAAAACCAAAAGATTTTGACCGCAGCACAACACGGTTTTCGAAGAGATCGTTGCTGTTTATCTAACCTTCCTTCGAGGATTGGACCAAGACACTAGACGAAGGTGAGTCTGTACATGCATGCTACATCGATATTTACAAAGCTTTCTATAGAGTCAACCATGACATCTTAATCAAAAAGCTCGAATCTTATGGAATAACGGAAATATTGCTGAATTGGATAAGGGACTATCTTACTGACAGACACGTCCAAGTTCGCGTTGGCGGCACCTTATCTAGAAAAATAGACGTCACGAGTGGCGTTCCGCAAGGCTCGGTGCTTGGACCTCTTCTATTCTTGGTGTACATGAACGATATAGTAGATAATATTGGATGCAACTTGATACTATTTGCCGATGATATTAAAATATGGAAACGTGTCAGGTCTGTTAATGACTGTATGACATTACAACGGGATCTAAGCATCTTATTTCGTTGGTCTCAAATAAATGAGTTACCATTTAACCCAGCGAAATGTAAAATGCTGCAGCTTGGGAAATCTCTGCACCACACGTATCAGCTTGGCACGCAAGATCTTGTCTGGACCACAGCAGAAAAAGATCTTGGTATCTGGGTTTAATTTAATTTTAAGCCTGGACATCATTGCCAGATGGTGTACATTAAAGCTTGCCGTATCTTGATTCTTCTCAAAAGAATATTCCGGATTTTTACGCCCGAAACCCTACCCCGAGTAATTAACGAGTATATACGTCCTGTTATGGAATATTCCATCCAAGCCCGGGCACCATGGCTGAGGTAGGATATCGAACTATTCGACAGGATTTATCATCGTGCTACAAAGTTGATCTCCCGGTACAGAAATTTGCCTTTCACATAGCGAATGTTAAAACTGAACCTACACGATTTTATTCAACGGCGGATACGTAGTGACCTAATGTTGACATTTTAAATCATGCATTCTGTAAACCATCCCCTAAAACACTTGCTAAAGCCCAGTGACCTTACTCGAACACGAACACATTCAAAGGCTTTAAGCATTCCGCATTCTCGATCGGAAATACGTCATAATTTTTTCTCGGTAAGAATTTGTTTCACTTGGAACAATTTGCTTGAAGAAATCACACGATCAGAATCTGTTGAGGTTTTCGCTTCCAAACTCGATGAGTTTATGTCGAACCATGCGGTATGCGAGTGTCCCTATTGATTTTTGAGATATTTTATATTTTTTTATATATTCCATATACCTTGTCATCCTATGGTTATTGTTAAGCATAATGCTTTTTCTACCATAAAATTTTCTGAGTTCTGAGTTTTGAGTTCTGATCAATATGAGAATACATGTATTGAAAAATCTAATTTAACACCGGGAAATATTTGTGTACTGTATAAATATCGTGAACAAAAACAAGTGAATGATTTTACAGCATCGCAACAGTTCAAATGTTCAATTAATTCACGCCGTGTTATTATCAGCTATATTAAGTCGATGCACATAATAAGTTATGCATCATGCGGCAAACTTTATTCATTCCATCCTAGTCGATTCCGCCATGCAAAAATTACACAAATGTTGAAAAGCCGGTGAACATTCTTAAAACCTGATCATGTATTTCATGCCTTGGTTCACCAAGAATAAATTATAATTATTACTCAATCATGAAACAAAATATTCATTTGCATGCTTTTCCGTCATTCACACCCCACGACCGGTTTCGTGCTGTTTGCACTCATCAGGTAGGAACAGTAAGATCAGGATCCGCATGGGCGTGAAACAGTTTGTCGAGTTGCTGAAATATGTCGCTTTATATATTCGAGACGCAATTAGTTATCCCACATTATTGATATTTTTTGTCTTTCCTCGCAATCCCTTGTGTCAACGTCACACCCAGAGCAGCCCAACAGATTACACAGCTGATTGAGACACTAGACGGTTTGTTTCACTCACCTCACATCGTACTTATCTTGGGTGATTTTAACCTCCAAGACATCGGCCCGTCCGTACAGGTGTATTCACCGAGCAATACGAAAATCTTCTCTATTGGTTCCATAATCATACTTTGCACTGGCATGTGAGTGATCCTACGAGGTGTCGTGATGGATACACCTCATCCACTCTCTGGTTGATAATGTCATCCTAGGTAGAAGCAGTTAGGTAATTACAGTAACTAACACCGCTCGTCAAAGGCGATTACATAATGATAAGCTTCGAAGCGGTATTGCGTTTTCACAAACCTTTCTCTCGTTCTAGACACACTTTTTAGGCTTGTAGTCTGGTGTTTACTCCTAGAAACTTCAAAATATTCCCTTGAGATATCTAGCGATTCCAATGTAAGTGCAAATTAGGATTGAATTTGTTAGTATCTAAAAAACGTTACTAGAAAAGCACGCTCAGCTGCAGTGTGGGAGAAGGCATCAAAGGTGGCCCTGGTGAACTCCTCAAATCCGTAGGTCTACCTGTAAACGAGATAGCCTTCAGCGTCTTTATAAGCTATTCCTCACTTCAGGTTTTTGGTCCCGCTACAAAACCGTTCGAAACGCTTGAGTTAAATTACAGCGTTTGCTGAAACAGGATTTTAAGTTATCTTCAGCTAGGGATGCTAAATCTAAACCGAAATGATTTCATATCTACACACAGCCAAAAAGCAAAACCATAGGAAATCATCGGAGATTTGAAACTGAGGACCGAAAACTAGCTCATACCGAAAAAGATGACTGCCTTCTCAAGGTTTTTCATTAGCGTTCAACGACGGGCTGCTTATCTTGTCACCTTGTGCCCCTGGATAAGATGAGTTGTCCTTCAATTAAGCTGAAGTGTATGACGCAATTAACCATGATCGTGTCATCCAAGATGAGGGACTGGATGCTATCCGCTCAATTATGCTAAAGAATTTCGCCTCATTGCTTACCAAATGTTGTGCAAGCTCTACACTTCCTACCCGTGGGACCTCCCACTGAACCTGAATAAGACAAAACTCTTTTCAACGATGGGTAATAAGTTTTCGGTCCAGGTGTCGAAAATCCCTCAGTGTTAACGCCGCAGTGTGTTAAGTATTTGGGGTACTGGTTAAGGCTGACTTCAAATGGGAGGACCAATGTGCTGCTACAGCTCAGCGTGCAAGCAAGGTAATTTTCTGGCTAAAATCAGTGCTATCAAGTAGAAGACCTGATGTATCCCTGACACTTGACAAGGCATTAGTTGGGCCGCATCTTGAATAAAGTGTTCGTGTGTGCTATTCTCACTACAAGAAGGACATCCTTCTAATTGGAAGCGTACAGCATCACGCAACTCGCATGATTGATGGTCAGCGAGCGAATCCTTACGCTACATGAGTGGAGTCTCTTAATCTTTACTCTCATAGGCACCGGCGTTTGACAGGTGATTCAGTTGAAACCTTCAAGATCTCGAATGTTTTAAGTGGCGTTCCAATGAACGGCTTCATTACCTTAAGTCCCGAACCAGGAAACTGAGCCATTCACTCAAACGTATTAAAAAGCGATGTCGGCTAGACTCCAGAAAACACTTTTAGAGCCTTATGGTGGTAAACTTCTGTAAACATTTTTCAGAAGAACTTATATCCTGCAGTTTTGTCTCGAGTTTCAAGCAGGTTAAGAACAGCAACTGTGGTAATTTTTTTCTTGAATACTCTCATTAATTGATATAAGATCTTAGGTAAATTACCCGTTAAGAAAGTAAATGATAGAGTTTTCTGCTTTTTATACATGATTCTACTTCAGCTGACCTCTTATCTTGCTGGTGAAGAGAAACTGCTTTTACTTTTTCCAGCATACGTTATAACGCGGTGCTCCCTAAATACAATCCGGATAATCTATTGGCGTCGCGATCGTCGAAGATTTCAAACGGACAAAAGAAAAAAACGCTTCGGCATTTGTAGGTGCTTCTCTGCAGCTTTCCACTGCATGAAATTCTAGAAACTCGATTGGCTCGTTAGCCACTTACTGTCCTGTGTAAACTGACTCAACTGAACTCAACTCATGTAGAGATGTTTGGACAAACCACGAATCAATTCAAATTTAAAGTAATTATGAATAAATTGATTGGCTCTCAACGTTTCTCTCCTTATTTTTTAAAAGATTTCTACCTACAAATACTGTTGACCGGTCAATTTTGAAGGTTAACCACAATCAGTGAACCGTTTAGCTCATATTGTTATTAATTTATGCTATTGGTTTGTGCAATTCCTCTGCTACACTTCAACAAATCATTAATGACATTGCTCAATGTGTGTTCGGTGTCAAAATTTATCAAAATAACGTTATTTTGCATGTGCTGAATCAATATTTTTCAATATAAACGCATTATGTGCCTCTTTCTTAGATTGCTTTTAAAAATGTTGATGGTAATCAAATAAGTGTTGTTTTCTGTTTCGAATTCAAATGTCTCGGTTTTGTTTTTCATGATATCGGATACAACCAGATCTCAATCATTTATATTCACTGAAGAATGTTAAGTTTCCATAGAACCTGACATATTCTCTAACCGTCTGTTTGAAATTGGAATAAATAACATTTCATGGTTAGAAATGAATTGTGGAAGCTCGATTATTATTTTCACTTCAATCCATGTCGACAAATTCAGTCCCAGAATTTAATTTATTTCAAGTATTAATGCACCACTTGATTAAATAGGTGCCGTTCTCGAGCAAAATTAATATCCAGCTGTTCGCGTATCTCGCCGGAGAACTACTGCTGATAAAGATTATGCTTAAACACAACATAAAGCATGAGTCTTTTGATGAAACATTCAAATTTTGAAAACTTTTTTTAGGATCATCGTTACAACTTATCGATCATCTTTAAGCGTTGAGATTTATATATGAACCTAGTGAATCTCAAGGTAACACTAAAATGCGAGGCTGATATCGAGAACGTATTGCTGAATGCATACCTACTCAAGTCAGATTCCGACTCCAACTGCCGCATATATCCCGATGTACCATGGTGGGAAAGGAAGGGCAGCTTGAACGACAGGGAACAAACGGTATCGCGAAGTATAGTTCTACTTGGTGTACCAGAAAATACTTCTAAAGCATCGAATCAGGAAACGGTAGAGCACGACGTCAAACAATGGCGCTACATTGCGTGTTCTCTCGATATTTCTAATGCCGTTGTTGTGGACACTTTTCGAGTTCCTTTTTCGCCAAAATACAAGGGGGGTGGACCGAAACCTCTGAAGATTACGTTCTTGACCAGCGCTATGGCTGAAATAGTAAGGTCGGAATGGACAAAAAAGAAACGAACACTACCCAAGGATGTTAGACTTAGCCCACCCAAACCAATGAGTGAGACACACTCGCGGCTGGGGGCGGTAGACGGCAGCGTTCCCACCGAAACGGAAGCAATCAATACATCGAAAAACGTAGTGGGTCCGGCTCAAACCGAGTCGGACCGAGTACATCACGGTCCGGCTCTCAGGGGGTCGGACATACAAACATCATCCGCATAGGCTCGCTACACACGAAAACAACTGTTAAATGCCTATACACAAATGCACAGTGCTTGCGGAACAAAATCGCTGAATTGTCTCTTTTTAACGCTCAGTTTTCTGCTGACATCATTGCTGTTACCGGAACATGGTTTTACGATCAGGTGAACGATTGCGAGCTGGCACTTTCCAACATGATCCTACTTCGACGAGACCGTTCAAGATCAGGTGGTGGAGTTGCTTTGTATTATAACGAACGTCTTCAATGCACAGCTGTACCTGACACAAGGTTTGAGCTAGAGGACACCATGTGGTGTAGCCTTCGCTTGGAAACTGGAGAGAACTGTATACTTGGTGTGATCTACCGCTCGCCCAACTCTTCCGATGCCCACAATGAAACGTTGTTACAAATGATGCGCAACGCTGGAAATCTTAGAGGATGCCAACTGTTAATAATGGGTGATTTTAACCTCCCACATCTCTACACCAAAAGTGTGCATACTCAGCAATCCCTTGAGTACAAATTCCGTGAGATTATCACTTTCACTCCCCTATACAACCATGTCCATTCATTCACTCGACAAAGGGGCCTCAATGAATCGTCAATTCTAGATCTGGTTTTAACCTCCGAAGCAACAGCAGTGGAGTCAGTGCAGTATCATAGTCCTTTGGGGCTAAGTGACCATCTTGTGTTGCCCTTCGAATTCGTGTGCAACGCCAGAAGGGCGTCGGGCGACGTTAAGTTCATCAGGAGAGTCGATTACTTCGGCCTTCGCGGTGCCATTACGATTATGGAGGAAAAACATCTCGATCTTACGAATGCAGATACTCATTGTTCTAGTCTGTTAAGTTATATCGGTACAAAACTAGACGACAATTCTACCTGTGTTCCCAAAAGGAAATCAAGAACATTTTGCTTCAAACTTCGAAGCCGCACTCGGAAGTGGATAGCCATGCGAAATTCCGCATGGGCTGCACACAAAATAATACGAACAGACGCATCCTGGGAACACTTTCGTAGTTTTCGTAACAAGGTGACGTCCCTAATTCGAGAAGACAAGCAATATCACCATTGGAAGCTGATCGACCAGATGGAACGACATCCTAAGTTGCTGTACACCATCGTAAACACCGCGACCAAGGTTAAGCCAGGTGTATTTCCTATCCAGACAGAGAACGGACTGACTGATAATGTCAAGGATACAGCTGATGCCCTAATATCATTTTATGCGCAAGTATTTTGTCCAAAGAACGTGTCAACGCTGACGTCTTGCCGCACCCACTACAAGTCGAATGCCTTAGCAACATCGAGGTAAATCCTACGGTTGTGCGAAAACATTTACGCGGACTGAACGTTCGCAAATCACCAGGAGAGGATGGAATAACACCCGCTGTTCTGAAGTCATGCGAGCTGGAGCTTTGTGGCCCACTAAGTGGTCTATTCAGGCACTCATTGAATACGGGAACCGTACCGACTCAATGGAAAACTGGTGTTATCACACCAATCTACAAAGGGGGTAGTCGTTCTGATCCGGCGAATTACCGCCCCGTGACGCTTCTTTCAGCGGTTTCTAAAATTTTGGAACGCCTGGTGTGTGAACGACTTGTTGAACATCTCGAGAACCATCAGCTAATAACTTTCACACAACACGGATTTAGGAAAACATATTCATGCCTGTCTAACTTGCTCACGACTCTAAATGACTGGACGCAAGCACTAGACCAAGGGGGTTCCGTCCATGCCGGTTACTTAGATATATCTAAAGCATTCGACAGAGTGAATCACTCCTTACTGCTTCAGAAACTGCAGAATGTTGGCGTCATCGGAAACCTACTAACATGGTTCACAAGTTACCTGTCTGGACGCAAAGTAAAAGTCAGAATAGATGGTGAAACTTCTCGAACAATTGAAGCCACGAGCGGAGTCCCTCAGGGTTCGGTTCTCGGTCCGATACTGTTTCTCATATTTATAAACGATCTACCGAACTTACTAGCATGTAAGCTTGTTTTATTCGCAGATGATGTAAAAATCTGGACGAAGGTCAACTCTATCGAGGACTGTCATGTTCTGCAAGGAGATTTGAATAAGCTGCACCAGTGGTCAATCCAAAACAAACTGCCATTTAATTTCCGCAAGTGCAAAATGTTGCAAGTCGGAAAACCCTTTCCCTTTACCTACAAACTTGGCAGCCACCCGCTTGAATGGAGTACATCACAAAAAGATCTCGGAATCTTGGTGTCTGGCACTTTGAAGAACAGCCTACAGTGCGACGCCGTCTACAAGCGTGCGTGCAGCTTGCTAGGTTTACTGAAACGCATTTTCGGACGTTTCCCACCACACTCACTCGCGAAATTACTAAACACTTACATACATCCTGTCGTTGACTACGCTGTACAAGCTTGGACGCCATGGATGGAAAAAAACATCTCGCTCCTCGAACGAATTTATCACAAGGCAACCAAAATTGTTACCGGATTGAATAATTTACCCTTTGAGCAGCGACTGACCAGACTTGGACTGTGCACCCTCGAGCGCAGGCGTATCCTACACGACCTCACTCTGACATATCGAATCATCTATGCGAAATCCCACCCTCTCAAACACCTCTTCAAGTTTGGTTCGGTTGTCCCCACACGCAGCCACCCTTTGACCCTTCAAATCCCACACTCACGATTGAATTGTCGTCGTCACTTCTTCGCTGTTCGTGTATGCTTCTTGTGGAATAGCTTGCCGACAGATATTGTTACCTCAGCGAACGAGCACATCTTTAAACAAAGGTTACGAAACCTTATGTTGAGAACTACTGCGTTGGCCCCTACATATTGATGTCTATATTTTTTTAACGCACGGAACTACCGTCCATCCAAAGATTCTTTTCCCTCAGTCTGTGTCGCCATTGAGGATTATTTTTGCTCCACCTATGAAGAAAACGGAGATGATCAAACAAGTAACGTTTTTTTAAAAAAAAATTTATACGTATATCCTATGGTACTGTACAACAATTTGCTTTTTTTAACCATAAATCTTGAATCTTGAATCAAACAGCTTATCTATATTTGAATCAAAACTTGACGATTATATGAGAGCTAATCCGAATTTTTCCCCAAACTATTAATAAGCTATCATTGTCCCATTGATTTTGATTTTATTTATACTTATATATATACATTTGTACCTATATTTTCACCCTGTGGATTTTGTAAAGTTAATTGCTTTTTCAATCATAAATCTTGAATCTTGAATCTTGAATCTCTTTTCGTTTTTCCGCAGTTGTTTAGTTATTTTGTATAAAATTTAGTGCTGTCCAACATTGAAGTTAAAAAACACCTCATCTTATCGATTTTAATCAATTACTGACAACTGATGCAACTACTGATTTTACTTTTGATTTTATTGTTGTGACAACCACTTACGGTGAGTCGTCATCTTTTAATTCGCAACACAGGACGGCCACTTTCTGTTGCATTCAATGTTACGCAGAATGGTCAGAATTCACAAAATCAGAGAATATTTCCATTATATTTCGTCAAATGTGATGAACTATCGTTGGGACATGATAGTTTAGTATAGTTTAATGACAAAATTAACATTCCTCCTACTTTGTGAGAAGTTTAATTAAATAATTTGCATTCTGGGCATATAATAATCGAAAAGAAGAAGCCTCTAGCTTAACGTGTTGTTGTGAGCAACGATATGGAAATGCCTATTATTTGTGGCTGTACCTCTGTGGCCTCATATGCTGAGTGGCACTTTCGATTAACGGGAAGAGGAAAACACGAAAGAGAGACCGGTTTGATGCAAAAGCTTTTGTGATGACTGCCTTTTTGGATTAGAAACGTTTAGCATTCATAAATTTCAAAGGTATGCCAACAGATGAAAACCTGCGATTTCTAAAAGCAGCTAAAATTAAGGTCCAACATAATTCGAAACAACGTGCAGAGGACTATTGGACTGAAATTAGACTCATTATCCAAATAGATGTGGATACTGGAAACTTTTACGGTATATGTGATGTGTTCAAGGATGCCAGTGGTACAAACAAACTTAAGACGACTTATATTAGTTCTGTTCATGGTTATCATATTGTCGACAAAACACAGCGAGCGGAAGGATGATTTCAATATGGCAATTGAATGCTTTGCAAATGGAAAGTCCCCTGATGACGACAAAATTCCACCTGAGCTCATTAAATGCCGTAGAACAGCATTATTACAGCCTCTTCACCATTTGCGTTTTCAGTGCTGGTAGGGTGAGTGTATACCACAAGAGATGCGAGACACGAAGATCGTCATGCTATTTAAGAATAAGGGTGATAGAGTCAACTTCAACAATTACATAGTAATCTCCCATGTTGTCAGCTAATGTCTTAGAGATCCGGCAACATGTTTAAGCTGATAGACTTTGCTCGGAATCTCAATGTGGCTTCCGCAGGGGCAGATTAATCGTTGACACGACATTCTTCTTGAGACAAGTATACGGAACCATAGAGAAAAGCGAATACGCTGTTTTTATGGATTTAAAGAAATCATTCGTCTACTTAATCAGGATCTGTCTTTTCAAATTTCTTGATCTTATAATCTGTACCCCCAAATTCGTTATTTCGTAACAATCTGACAGGCATTGCTCAGTTATTTTAAGGGTTGCAGATCGCAAGCCTTTACAATTCGCCGACTGAGTGTCAAACAACAGTGATTTCTTGCTCCCACACTGTTCGGCATTTTCATTTCTCTGCTTTAAAGCACGCTTTCAGGACGAGAACAGAAGGTATTTACCTACGCACGCGAAGAAAGGGCTTTCTTTTCATCCTGAAACGTTTGAGAGCACAAACCAAGGTACGAGATGTGCTAATCAGTGACCTGCAGTTTGCCGACAATACAGCCATTATTGCTTACTCCCAAGAACACCTCAAGGTAATTCAAGGTTCAAGGTTTTTAATGGTCTAAAAAGCAACAAGCTTAACAACAACCATAGGATGGTAAAAATTGAAATTTAAGTGTATAAACAATATAAGAACATAGATTAAACAGTATATAAGTGTTCTGGAAACGAATAATGCAATAAAAATTCGTCTAATTTCGTTTTAAAGTCATGCAAGCTAGTGGCGTGAGCAACGGTTGAAGGTAAACTGTTCCAAGTAAAACAGACACGGACAGAGTAAAAATACCTTCTACAGTTCAGGCGGGAATGGGGTACGACCAGCACATATTCATGGGTCCGATAATTCCTCGTATCCCTTCGCGTGAATAAATCCTGTAAGGGATGGTTCGGGGTATGGAATGTTTTGTAAAGTAAGATAAGGTCTCCTCTGATTCGTCGATAGGGAAAATCAAACAGATTCAGTTGAGCTATCCTTTCTTTATATGGTTTGTTTCGGATGCTGAGAACTAGTTTCGTTGAGCGGTGATAGATTCGCTGCATAAGTTCCACATCCCTCTTGAGCCACGGAGACCATGACTGCACACCGTATTCCATGACTGGTCTCAAGTATGTATTCATGATCCTTGGGAATATCTTGGGCGAAAATTTCCCAAATACACGTTTGAGTAGATTTAGAACACGTGTTGCTTTTTTAAAGGCACTGTTAGTTTGAAGTGATGTTTTTAAACTGGAGCATATCCAGACACCCAAATCTTTTTCTTCACTGCAATTTTCAAGGACATGCGAACCTATGTGATATGTGAACTCTACTCGATTCCCCACATTCATGATCCTGCATTTGTTGAAGTTAAACGGCAGTTTGTTCTCCAACGACCAGCTGTGAAGCGTATCAAGATCCTTTTGTAATAGCAGACAGTCTTCCGGACTACGAATGCTGCGCCAAATCTTTATGTCGTCCGCAAATAACGAAATGTTACATCGAACAATTTCCGGTATTTCATTGACATAAACCAGAAAGAGGATCGGACCAAGGACTGAGCCTTGGGGAACTCCGCTAGTTGCTGCAATTGGTTTGGATAATGCACCATCAACACGTACCTGGTTAGTGCGATTTGTTAGGTAGTCATTTAGCCAATTCAGCAACTTTCCAGTGATACCAAGCCTTTCAAGCTTCTGCAGTAGTAGGGAATGGTCAACACGATCGAATGCTTTTGAAATATCCAAGTAGCACGCGTGTATTGCTTGTCCTTTATCTACCGATTTTGTCCAATCATCTAGCGTTACCAGTAAATTAGACAAACAGGAATAATTTCGTCTGAATCCATGCTGGTTCCTCGAAAGCAACTGATTATTCTCGAAGTGTTTCATTAGATCGTCAACAATGAGTCGCTCAAGTAATTTTGAAATCACTGGTAACAGAGTAACGGGTCGGTAATTGGAAACATCGGAGCGATTTCCACCTTTGTAAATTGGAGAAATTATTCCTCGTTTCCAATCTGTAGGAATCACTCCACTTGCCAGTGTTTGCTCGAACAGATAAGTGAGTGGTTTGTATACCAAACTCGCAAATTGCTTCAATATTTTCGGTGTTATTCCGTCGGCCCCAGGAGACTTTCCGGTTTTAAGATTAAATAAACCTTGGAGGACACGTTTCTCAGTGACACTTATTTCACTTAGGGCGACCGTGTTTGAAAGTGTTGGATTTGGGCTGTTTATTGCATGTTGTATCGGGTTGAATACCGATGAATAAAACGTGGCTAAAGCATCAGCAGTTTCTGCTGCAGTTGTTGTTGGTCCAGCTGATGTGTTCACGGACGCTACTCCAGGTTTCACCTTAGCTTGATCGTTAACCATACGATATAGTATTTTGGGGTTTCGCTCCATCATGCTTGATATCACTTCTTGGAAGCACAACTTGTCTTGGATGACAAATTTGTTTACTTTGTTCCGCAGTAAACGGAATGTTTCCCAGGTCTCGGATGATGGGTTTTGCCGATGGTGTCGCCAAGCAATGTTGCGTACCGTTAACCACTTACGAGTTCGGCTTCTTAATTTAAATTCAAAGTTTTTTCTTGAGTTCCTGAGGACAAATTCGGAGCTCAGTTCGATTGAACTTTTGAGATTAGATATTAGTCATTTCCAAAACTCATGTACGTTGCTGGTTTCCGGTGGGCAGTTAAACGTGTCGGCAATTGTGTGTTTTTCGACAGCATGCCACACTTTGGCCTAACAATCAGCATGTGCAAGATCAAAGCCCGTGGCCAAAGGATTTTGTTGCCTCCCGTCATCAATTTTTAAAATTGCAAGCTTGAACCACTACATCATTTTACATATCTTGGTTCAACAATTGCGGATAAACTCTCGTTAAACACACAAATTGATTGGCGGAACAGCTGTCGTTTTGTCCCGATTGAATTCTCGTGTTTGAAGCAAATGCAATTTAACTGTAAAGACAAAGATGATGGTATACAGCGCGTGCGTACTAAATGCTTCACTGCAGGACAGTGAAATATAGACGATCCACGCAAGACACAAACGAAGCTGAATGCTGTCCATTTACGGAGAATCTGCCGTATTTTAAACTTATTGTGGGTGGACAAAGTAACAACTGTTGAATCAAGAATCAAGAATCAATATTTTGTGGTGATAAAAAGCTAATGCTTTACACGTACCATTGGATGACAACTATTGCAAAAAGAACAATTTAATCAAAATCACATTGTTAATATTTTTCTGGGTTCATGTTGCTTCAATACACCGGGCCAAGTTCAGGGTTATTTTTGACGTATGCATCCAATTTCGATTTGAAAGCATCAATTGTCGTTGCATTCACAACATCTTGCGGTAGCGCATTCCATAGAAAGCAGATACGCACAGAGAAGAAATAGCTGTTCTAAAGACCATGTTCACTTTACTAATACAGCGCCGCCTACGGTGAATTGGTCTCGTCAACAGAAGATCTACTCAATGGTGAGTTGAAATCAGGAAGTCAACCTTTGGGCAGACCTCACTTGTGGCACAAAGACGTTTGCAAAAGAAATTTGAAAGCTCTTGGCATTGTTCCCACGAGTTGGAAACCTATTTGACTCATCAATCTTCCGTTTGGAATAAAAACATTCTGTGGTTTTGCCCAGACATAAATTAGGCTCGGAAGACACTGTATCAAAATTATCGCAAAGTTAACCACACAGCCATTCTTTCTCAATTACTTGAAAAAATAGTTAAAAAAGTTATTTTAAATCACTAATCTGCAAGCTTTTTCTCGAGAGCTCAAAGCGGATTTTTGAACAAATGATCTTGTTTTTCAGGCCAGCTCGAATACCTTGAATATATAACACATTCCATTGAAGAAGGTTTGACAGTCGTGGTTGCCTTTGTAGACAAAACTAATGCCTTTGATACTGTTTCTCATAAGTTATTATTATCGAAACTTTAATCTTATTTTCTGAAAAACCTTTTTTCTTGCTGATCACACTTACTCTGTTGAAGTCAATGAACACAGATCTCATCCTGCCTATTCTCAGTGAAGTAATTCAAGGTAGCGTATTAGACCCCTTACTGTTTTTTATATACAAATGACAGAAATAATGTCATTTTTCATAGAAATCTCCAATATTCTCTGATGACATGAAAGCCGTTATCACTTTTTCAGCTAATCAAGCACAAACTTATATAGCTAGACCGAAGAATGATTTACATGTACTTGCAGATTTGGCACAAAAAACGGTTTTACGTTCACAACAACAAAATCAATTTTTTCCCCAAAAGATGCACGAAACAAAATAATTCAATTCTTCTTAACAATAACACAATTTAAATGATAGACAGCACGCGTGATTTAAGATTTCGATATTCTGCATCGCTCACTTTCAATGAGCAGAGTTACAAAACGAAGCGTAGTATGAACATTATACACAGATCTATAATTCAACTTCACTGTAAAATAGAAATCTATAAATTATTCACCATTCCTCTTCTAGACTATTGTAGCATAATATATACCAATATAAATAAATCAGATGGGTTATAACAACAAACAATCTTATACAGAAAGATGTATAAAACTGAATGTCGATCAGTTATGGTTTAGCAGATTCAAGAATAATCTCGTTTTATTATTTAGAATATTGTCATCGGATAATATCGAAATAAGTTTGAATCTTTGAATCTTCATTTTAACTACAGCTTGAAAAACAGTAAAAATCTAATAAATTACCAAGGTTTTGTATTAAAGTAAGGAACAATTTCTACCTGACTATATGTGCTAAACTGTGGAATCGTCTTACTATATATTCCACCTGATGATCTATATAATAATGACATACCTGGTGATTGATAATAAGTTGAGTTTCACAACATTCGTAAGAACGCTCACTCGATTTCGAGTAATTACATTCCAGCAAAGCTTATCAACCCGCATCAAAAATAAAACTGACCCGCAGGAGACCTCAACCTAGTGGAATCAATTTCCTTCGTCTACCTGACAAGGAAACAGCTCATGGTAAGAATAGACGAATCTATTTTAAATACTCAAAACGAAATTTATCAAAAAATTCACAACACAGGAAATCATGCATCTTCCACGAACATTATCCATTGAATTTCAGTGCATTCTGGAACATCCATTATTCATTCTTCCTCGCAATGCCAGTATTTTTATTGTTTAATAACAGATCACTTACGGATTCTCTGGAAGCAATTTATAAATACTGTTTAACTTTGGATAAGGCTGGTACGACAAACCGGTTTAATCACGTGTCTAAACACATGTTTAATGGGGTTAAACCTATAACCATGAAACAACATATTCATTTACCTGCATTTCCGTCACACAACCTTCGACCGGTTTCGTGCTTTTTGCACTCATCAGGTAGTGGCTGTCAGATCAGGATCCGCATGCGATTGAAACACTGGAGGAATGGTAAACAAGTAGCGCATGTATGCCACTGTTGGGTAAGGCTGATACGACCAACCTGTTGAATCACATGTATCCAAACACATGCATAATGGGGTTAAAAACATAACCGTGAACCAAAATGCTCATTTGCTTCCATTTCCATCACACACACACACACACCTGATGAGTGCAAACAGCACGAAACCGGTCGTGGGGTGTGTGATGGAAATGCATGCAAATGAATATTTTGGTTCACGGTTATGAGTTTAACCCCATCAAACATGTCAGTGGACACTTGTTATTGAATAGGTTGGTCGTACCAGCCTTATCCAACAGTGGCATACAAACGATACTTGTTTAAAATTCCTCCACTGTTTCAAGCTTATGCGGATGCCGATATTACTGTCCCTACATGACAAGTGCAAACAGCACGAAACCGGTCGTAGGTTGTGTGTCACGGAAATGTATGCAAATGAATATGTTGGCTCATGGTTATGGGTTTAACCCCATTGAACATGTGTTTGGACACATGATTGAACCGGTTGGTCGTACCAGCCAAAGGTAAACAGTATTTATAAATTGCTTCCAGAGAATCCGTAAGTGATCTGTTATTAAACAATAAAAATACTGGCATTGCGAGGAAGAATGAATAATGGATGTTCCAGAATGCACTGAAATTCAATGGATAATGTTCGTGGAAGATGCATGATTTCCTGTGTTGTGAATTTTTTGATAAATTTCGTTTTGAGTATTTAAAATAGATTCGTCTATTCTTACCATGAGCTGTTTCCTTGTCAGGTAGACGAAGGAAATTGATTCCACTAGGTTGAGGTCTCCTGCGGGTCAGTTTTATTTTTGATGCGGGTTGATAAGCTTTGCTGGAATGTAATTACTCGAAATCGAGTGAGCGTTCTTAGGAATTTTGTGAAACTCAACTTATTATCAATCACCAGGTATGCCATTATTACATAGATCATCAGGTAGAATATATAGTAAGACGATTCCACAGTTTAGCACATATAGTCAGGTAGAAATTGTTCCTTACTTTAATACAAAACCTTGGTAATTTATTAGATTTTTACTGTTTTTCATGCTGTAGTTAAAATGAAGATTCAAAGATTCAAACTTATTTCGATATTATCCGATGACAATATTCTAAATAATAAAACGAGCAATTTGCCAACAATCGCTGAAGATGTTGCCTAGTCTGGCAACGAAACGTCTGATGCAAACTTAACAAGCTCGGAGAACAAATTCAAGTAAGCAACAACAACGACCTGAGGTACCAATATTCCAATCAATAATAACCTTTAAACATGTGTTTGGACTTACTTACTTTTACTTTACTTTTGTGCGGCTGGCTCCACGAGTGGATTAGCCGGCTTCATTGATGTCTCGGATCGCACCAGCCCACGCACGTCGATCGGAGGCGAGATCGTTGCAGATCGTGATCCAGTCTCGTTCCCACCTGCGAACTCCGTAGACGGTACGCAGACCCAGGGTGTCTAAATCCTCTTTCACAGTTGACAGCCAGGTTTTCACTTGACCACCTTGTCGCCGACGCCAGGTGCGAACGGGTTTGGGGTCGATGACGAGTTTTGGAAGTGCTGTGTCTGTCTTTCGGAGGACGTGGCCAAACCATTGCAGCCTTCGCCGTTGTATGTGAGCGGAAAGTGGAGATAGTCCGCTACAACGCTCTCGTACGGCTGCGTTAGATACTCGGTCAGTATATCGGATGCCCAAGATTACCCTGAGGCAGCAATGGTCGAACACTTATAATGTGCGTACATCCTGTGACCTTAAAGGCCATGTCTCGCATCCGTAAAGCAGTACAGGGCGGATCGCTGCTTGATAAACACGCGTCTTAGTTTTTAGGCTGATCCCGGGCTTGCGCCAAAGGGTGCCTTTCAACTGCAAAAACGCATTACGTGCACGATCGACCCTTAACTTCACTTCATCTTTCGCCTGACCATTGGGCAATATACTTGAGCCGAGGTATTTAAAGACTGGAACGTATTCGATCGGACAACCCTGACGCGAAGTGGCTGGATGCCTGGTGTGTCGGAATAAAAAAATGCCTTGGTCTTAGCCGCGTTTATCTCAAGACCGACTTTCGCGGCAGTGGCACTAATGCGGTCTATAACGCTTTGCAGCATTTCGGTATTGTCGCCCAGAACGACTATATCGTCAGCGTAGTCAAGGTCGGAAATCCATAGATCTGTTGAAATTTGCACCCCTTGATACTCTGTTAACGCCTGGTTCATTATCCAGTCTACGACATAGTTAAACATAACCGGCGATCGCGGGCAACCTTGCCTGACTCCTGTGTGCAAGTTAAATTCACGCGATTCGTCACCGTAGACACGAACCCGTGCCCTTGTAGAGCTGTAATAGGCTCTGATTAGGTTGACGAGCTTTAATGGAACCCCATCCGATAGCATGATGTCCCATAAACAACCACGGTCTACGGAGTCGAAGGCGGCGCGGAACTCAATAAAGCAAGCTATCGTTTGCTGTTGATACCGTGCACGGTGCTCGAGGATCCTGCGTAAAGTAAATATTTGATC